>CAUJNA010001777.1:0-56855 GCA_963377175.1 Effrenium voratum
TATATATGTGTGTGTGTATATATATGTGTATATGTGTGTGTGTGTGTGTGTGTGTGTGTGTGTGTGTGTGTGTGTGTGTGTGTGTGTGTGTGTGTGTGTGTGTGTGTGTGTGTGTGTGTGTGTGTGTGTGTGTGTGTGTGTGTGTGTGTGTGTGTGTGTGTGTGTGTGTGTGTGTGTTTTTAAGGGTACCCTTTTGCTGGTGGTTAAATCAGTGATTAAATGTAAACTAAAGGGAAAACGACCACTTTGCGTGGTCCCCCATTTTAACACGTACCCAGAAATGATGTCTTTTTTGAGGATGCCCCTTCGAGGGAAACAATCCACAAGGAAACCACCAACTTTTGACTTATCTTTTGGTGTGTGTTTGAAGGAAACCAACTAGAGGAAACCTTATTTTTTTCAGGGAGGGCCCTCCAAAAAGACAACACCTAGATATGGGTATGGCTCAAAATTAAGCCACCAAGGAAGGTGTTCGTCCATGTTTCCATTTACCAAGGTTCCATTACCTTACTTGGATGGAGACCCATCCCGGGCCTGGAATGCGGGGCCTGGCCACATGAGCGCAGCACCGGCCGCTCCGGCCAGGGCCTCGGGTCGGGTCCAAACGGGTGCGACTTTTCTTACTTGGTAGCCCGGGTTTCCAAAAATCCACCAAAAATGATGGGTGGCCTGTAGGTGTTTCTTGGAACGCCCGAAATCCGGAAATTTCCCAGGGCGCTGAAAGATATGAGGCACCCAGCGCGAAACGTGGGTGCCTTCTTGGTTGCCTTTTGGCACCACCAACACTGGGGCCAAGCGAAAAAGGCCAAGCCACGTCACCTGTACATGATGGTTCTTATGACATTGACAGCATGAGACATCCTGCACGGTGTGAAGCACCATCCTTCTGGAATAGCAACGTTCAGACACAAAACGCGAAAAAGCGCCGACGATGTAATCTGCAGCAACTCTCCGCATAGGCATATATTCTAATTTCCTGGTTCAATCCGAGCCCTTCCTCAGTTGCTATTCCCTGAGTGTAGAAGGGTAACATCCAAGAATCAGCTGTCGGAGTTTGACGTTTTGCTCAAGTGGACTCACCTCCAGCAGATAATTCAAAAATAACTACCCAGAAGAGAACCCTGGCAAATGGAACCAATGACTAAAACCTGCTTTCCAATTCCTGGTGGTTTAAATTTGACCCATACCCATATCTTGTCTCAGCACCGTCAAGTCCCGCTTTGGGGCCCGGCAGGCGCGAATCTGCGCCCTGGAAACCGGATTCGGACCAATTTGAGGATAGAGGTCCCAGTGATTCCATGTCGAGGTCACCAAGAAAACCAGCCGCTTCCGAAACTAAACACACAGACGGGTTGACGACAGGGGCAACTAAAACTTAAAACTTACCTCAAAGTCTTCGTTGCACCTTATCTTATCGCAAGCGCAAATGTCACATGAATCCCTGCCAAAAAGTACTTGCTTCTCCAAGTGGACATTGGAACACCGCGTGGGCCCCGGGCTTCTGTGGGGAACTTGGATAAGCCCACCCGTGTCCTCCCGAAACCAAGAAACAATTGCCAATTATTCTGTCAGTTGCTCACATCCTCGCTCAAGTGTCGCTTGCCAGCGTTCACGGTATCTTTTAAAAACAAGGCGCACAGCTTGAGATGTGTCTCTCCAGGAAGGTAGTTGCCTCCGGCCGCTAACGTTGCCGCGCCTGAGCTCCCAGTAGCTCTGATCACAGGCGCCTTAGAAGCGCAGGTTGAGCCAGAGAAACAATCATGCACCTGGGGCCTGCTTGAAGACTCGAAGCCATTGCTTGAACATTCCTCTAAGTTTCAGCTTGTTTACATTGATGTGTTGTGTGTTTGCAGCATGCAGCTTTCTTGCATGAGAGAAAATCAAGGGTTGCCTGGCCAAAAGAAGTCTGTTTCGACACCGATCGAGGCCCGAATCTTGAAAAGGGGAAGAGTGTCTTCGCATGTCTGCTTCATCAGAGCCGTGCAGCTGCGTTGCACTGATTCAACTTCGCTTTTGCAAGGCTTGGCTAAGGGTTTTCACGTCTCGGGAGCTCGGACGCCTGTTTCGCCCATCGCTTGCAGGACTCCGGTCTACACTAAAACAGCGCTACATGCTTTGCAGCGCCACTGACCGACCTCGCAAAAAAAAAAAAGAAAAAACACATCTCAACAGTGGCCTTTAACTCTTTGGACCAGCATCTTTATTGAAAGTTCTAATCCCATGTCTTCAGCCCTGTACCAGCGCTCTCTGTCATAAAGACTCTCACCAAGCCTGTTGCGAAGATCTTCTTCGCAAGGTGACCAGCCAACCTGCATCGCTCCATAGACCAGCATTCCTTACCTGACTGCCTGCACAAGGTTTCCCCTTGTGAAGTGTCAGTGAGTCAACGTGACTGGCTAACAAGAAGCTTAGGCTTCCTCAATTGCTTCATCTTGGCATTCATTAGTGACTCAGCTAACTCCGGCGCACCTCGAGCTTTGCAAACGGCAAGCTCCTGCACGAGCAGACACCAGGAACGAAATCCTCGCTGACAACTTGGGGCCCTACCAGCTCTCAGGCTCTCAGCAGTGCCGGAGACTCAGAATACATCACGTCACAACGCCAATACCTGGAGTTGTGAAGGCTCAGGCTCGCGCTCAGATGTGTCTCAAAGTGTACAACCAAAAATGTGTGGTGTCCTCTTGCATTCCCTTTAAAACCAACCCCAACAAAGGAGTAGCCTTCAAAAAAGAAAGGCCCATGTCTGATCTCCTCTGATTCTCGATTTGACTATGGGCGCACCACAGCTTTCCAGAGCTGACGCGGGCGGCATACTGGATATCAGGCCTCGGCACTCAGTTTCAGCTGGACACGTGCTGCTCAGTTTACTTGCCGGTGCGATAGGTAGGGAATGAGAAATGGAATGACCCTGACATAAACCGTCCAACTGGTGGTTTCCTTTAAGGGAATCCCCAAAACCGGTTCACACCAGTCATTCCCTACTGAGCACCAGCAATCAGTTTAGTGATGGGTGCAAAATCACGCGGAACCCTGTCTGAAGATCTCGGGTCTCAGGCGCCCAAAGAGACCAGGCGCCAAGAAATGGAGGAGGGCTGTCCTGGGTTCTGTGGCAAAATTTGTCGCGGTTGGCCTAGTGCTGCCTCTTCAACTTCAAAAGGAAAGTCGATGAAGTGATGAAATTGAGATCGGCCTCAGGCTCGAATGCCAAATCGGATTAAGCATCTAAAGCAAATCGCCACAAAGAACACACACAGACACAACATGTCAAGAGGCTGGGCAGAAGGAAGTGATAAGGACAACACTCTGGAATCCCGGGAATGCAGGAGGCTGAAGGCCAGCATAAAGATCATCCACTCGACCTGATTCCAGGTGTTTTTTTGCGGAGCTGAAACAAGCGGGTTGAATGTAAGGTTTGCGCGGGTTGTCCAGAGTCGTAAGCCAACATCTTCCTGCAAGTTGTATGACCAACCATGTCATATGCTTGCCACTCGCAGGTCAGGGCCTGCAGCAAGTAGATGCGAGGTGCCATGTCCAAGCGCAAGTCAGGCTGTTCCTTGCGAGTCGAGATCGACGAAGGACCCATGCGTAAGACACCTACCTCCAAGGCGCCACGAGCAATTACCATTGACCTCAGCAGGTCAAATGCATGCTATCTCTTATCGCCTACCCATGAAAATGACAATGACGGGGTCATGACGCGAGCACTACCACTGCAATGCCGTCTGCTTAGAAAGTGTGAACTGGGAAATGAATCGCAGCATAAACTCAGTCTTCCGACATGCCTTGGTATGCTAAGATTGCAGCCATGCACCATCACCCCAGGCTGGGTTGTCTGTCGGAAGAACAACCTGAGTTCACGCTGCGTTTCCTTGGCTTGACACTTTGCCAGAAATAAGGTCGATTGTCTAGCCCCCACCAAACACATCACAAGCGCCATTGGATTTGTTTGAAAGCTTGCAAACTGCCAAGAAAGCAAGCTGCTGCAACCAGCCATATCAGCAGGGTCCCGAATGTTTTGTTGTCATAGGGGCCATGGTCAAAACGCTGCCACTGGTCAGGATTCCTTGAATAGGACCTTTCCATTGTCCAAAACCCGCATGAAAAGGTTGATGACCCTCCTTGCGCAGAGGGCTCTTTTCACTATGGCACATGTGAGCCGCACAGTCCTCCAGCGTGTCCTTTTCTGAGGGCCCCTTTTTGCTTCTTTGGTGTGGTTTGAAAGAGATCACAAAGGGAACCCATCCATTTGGTGCTTCTCAAAATGGTGAACTTGGAGTTCAAAGCAGAAATACAAGGAAACCCAACAAATTTTATAACACCACGATTTTGGGGAACCCCCATATCAAACGTTGATCGGTTCCGTCTCGCAGGCTCCGAGGTGACGGCAGGCATGGGCGCAGCCCTCCAGTCGTCGGCAGCCAGCAGCCTCTGTGGCAGGAGGGGGACCCAGTTCATCTTCAGATGAAAAAGGGTTGCCACAAATAGGAATCCAGGAAAAATGTTGACCCCATATTTATGCTGACGGACCGTTAACCGTGCCCGCAAAAGTGCGTTTTTTGGGACATGCTTGTTTGGAGCCCATGTGGCACGGCTATCCGTTCGTCAGCGGGGGGGTGGGGGGTGGGAGATGGTTTTCATACACCCTGTGAGTTACGCACACACACGCACATACAGCTCTGTGCACACAGGTTGGTCGCAGGCATCGCTTTCAGGCACGCGTGCTCACACACACACACCCACCCACCCACCCACCCACGCACGCACACACAAACACACACACACACACACACACACACACACACACACACACACACACACACACACACACACACACACACACACACACACACACACACACTACGCACGCACGCACGCACGCACGCACGCACGCACGCACGCACGCACGCACGCGCACGCACGCACGCACGCGCGCACGCACTCGCACGCACACACGCGCACAGACGCACAACCCACAGACGCACAGACAGACACACAGACACACAGACACACAGACACACAGACACACATACACACAGACACACAGAACACAGACACACAGACACACACACACACAGACACACAGACACGCAGACACACACACACACACACACACAACACACACACACACACACGCACGCACGCACGCACGCACGCACGCACGCACTCACGCCCGCACGCACCCACCTGCACGCACTCGCCCGCACCTGCACGCACGCACGCACCCGCACGCATGCACGCACGCATGCGCCCGCGCACGCATGCACGCACGCGCGCGCTCACGCACGCACGCACCCGCACGCCCGCGCGCACGCGCCCGCGCGCACGAACGCACGCGCCCGCACGCACCCGCCCGCGCCCGCACGCACCCGCCCGCACGCACCCGCCCCACGCACCCGCCCGCACGCACCCGCACGCACGCACCCGCACGCACGCAGGCACACACGCACGCCCGCACGCACGCCCGCACGCACCCGCCCGCACGCACCCGCCCGCACGCACCCGCCAGCACGCACACACGCACGCACCGGCACGCACGCACGCAGAACACACAATGTTATGGCATGCGAGACACTATGGCCCATGTAGAAGCGATCGTCCTTGCACTTACACATGTCCTGCTGCTTTGAATTTCAGGCCATGGCTGCCCACACGAACATGTGAAGGGTTTCTTCACGTGCTCAGGCTCCGAGCAGGATTCTTTACACCAGGATGCTCACAATTGTTTCGCAATTATTTTTTGGCTGGGTTCCTTTTGCTAATCCAACATTTTCGGGGAAGTCAGGGTTGTGTTTGTGCAGTGGCTAAGGTGCTTTGCGCAGACTCTGGTTCGGACCACATTCATGCTTTTGCTCAGCAAACCTGCATCATAGAATCCAGATCTCCTTTGACGTATTCCAAGCTAGCGCTACATGCAGGGCTACTTTGGGGAGCATGGGAGACATATTATCTGGACGAAACACCCTAGACTTCCGCTTCCATCTACCTTTTGCCGTGGAGAGTTAGCCGCAGAAAGGCTGCAGTTGGCATGTGGGACGTGACAGATCATGACTCGGGCGCAATCTCATCGGTGCTTGGTCCGGCTCCTCGCACTCCCCCCCAGGCACGGGCGCCCGCGTTGCGAGTTCAATGCCACGTGGGCAAATATCAAAAGCTTCGCGCCAAAGACTTTGCCTTCCAAACAATCCAATGGCAAAGCGAACGTGGCGCTCCTGAACGCAATGAAGCAATGGCAGTGGCGCTGGGAACAGGTTGAATCCCAAGATCTTTTTGCCCTGACTGGCAAGAGCGTTGACAAGATCCACCGCGGGCCGAAAGGCCAGCGCGTGAAGTGCTGGGGAGGTCGAAGTGCTGGGGAGGTCGAGACAAGGCAGTGCAGCTGTCCTTCACATCCTGGTGCGGTTGTTCTGATGTCATTCTAACCCTCTGGCGGTTCTTGTGGTGTGCGTGTTGATAGCATGACGGTTGCTCTTGTAACTTTTTCCAAATGTTGTGCATGATGTTCTTTTACACCTCTTGCAGCTGTTATAAAATGGTCATTATTAAAAGAAAAAAGCGTAAATGTGTAGAGCGTGTACCATGTTTAGGAAATCAAAGGAAATCCCACGCTTGCCACGGGAGCGCTTTCAAACATGCACTTTCGCGGGCACGGTTACCGGTCCACCGGCATATTTACCACCCCCAGTCGATTAAGAAGGAGAGGAGTGTGTCCCTCAAGTGAACATTCCCCACTAAACCCAGGGACACCACCCCATTAATAAACTGGGGTTGAGTAATATGGGGTCAACATTACTCCCCCCCTGGTTTCAAATTAAAAAGAGCATCCTGCAATTAACCCCCCGACCCCATGTGGAAAGGAACCTTAAACCCCCCGTCGACATGTGTTATGCTCACACAGTATAGCAATGGCTTCGCGCTGGTGCGACGAACTTCCAAGCTCAGAAGCACACCACGCGGCTGTCTCTCCGTGGTCTGATGGGTACTGGGGCAAGTCCAGCATCTCGTCCCCGTGATCCTAGAGAAAGTAGATATGTATTTGCTTAAGTGACTTTTTTGAGAAACGCCTATTCGAAAACCACCATTTTAGGAGTTTTCCCGTTGCAAGCCACAACCAAATATAGTTGAAAGCCAACGCGACGGCAATTCCCTAGCACATTTGCTGGCTGCTCATGCGACCAAAAGCCCAAACTCCTCCAAGCTGGCATGGGTGTGAATCAATGCATCTGCTCCCTGCGGGCCTTGACAATCAACATGTGGCTGTCATACCTGACGGAACTTCACAGGGTCACTTTTTTACAAAATGAATCGAACATTTGGACGAGACCAAATCGCTTGGGTCCCAACGGGTTTGTGGTAAAGCCCCAATGGTTTCCCCAAACCATCAGGAGACGGCGCAGAATATTGTCAGTGACGTCCTGTCACGGGCTGGTCAAATACTTTTTTTCCGGGTGTCGCCTTTTTGGAGAGAACCCCAAAAATGGCTTCGGTTTTCTTTTAGGCACTCAGATTAACATGGAACCAAAGAAGCAGCCCAAACATGTTGAATCCTTCCATCGGAAACTCTTTGAGGGAGGCTCTTCAGGTACTCACAGCCATAGGCGTCCTTTTGGAAAATCATTGGGTTTCCCTGGCACATGATTCGTAAACCCAGACCCATCTAATAGCCAAGCCCATGCTCACCTTGCCTCTGCAACACGATCTTGGAGATGAGGCAAGGGAAGTGGTGGATCACCTCCTGCGTCTGGCCCCGACCCCCCCCACTGGAAGATACCGATCCCCACCCCAAGGATTCCAAGTGGGGGCGTTGTCAAAAGTCCGCCGACGCCAGTCGAGCGTGTAGATGGCAGTCCGCAACCTGGTCTTCCTTCGGAATCTCGTATCAAAGCCGAAGGCTTTTGGGACTGATATTTTTGGGCATGCTGTGCTAGGCGTCCAAAACCCTGTATGTTTCAAGTGTTTTTGTGCATTTCGTCCTAAAAATATGCGTTTCGCTCTAGAGGGTGGGTTTCCCCCGGACGCACAGGATCTGCATCCCCAGCATCATCAGGGTTATCTTGTTGCCATGAATTTGCCTCTTTTTTTGCAGATACTAGTGGTGTTTTTGCTGATTCAAGCAATGTTGGAATTGGCCTGTTAGGGCTTTGGGCGGGGCCAAGTGCAGTGATACTTCGAGGAACTGTTGAAATTTGCAAAAATGTGTGTTTTTTTGCAATTCCCCAGCTGTACGGATCAGTTACTGCGAAACATCCCCTGCATTATCGTGCTTTTGGAAGTCTATTGTTAGGGTATTTGAGGGGGGTTGCTAGTATCGGTTTTTGATGGTTGCTTTTGGGAAATCCGCCGACAACAAACGGCGTGTTGGACATAAGAAATGCTCCTTACCTCTTTACCTGTTACCCCTCCCCTTACCCCTCCCCAGGGGCACCATTTCAGGCTATTGCGGGGGGGGGGGGGTCCACGTACCACGCGGTGTGTCTTGCGCAACTCAGTTTGTCAAAAACATTGGATTGGGGTGTTTGATTCCCCCTGGGTCCGCTTTCGCATCCTTAGCAGCTCCAGCGGCACATCGCCAGCACCACCTGCATCATCCGCATTAGCGCCTGCCAAGGATGCGGATGATGCAAGTGATGCTGGGGATGTTGCCCATGCTGGTGAAGGAACATCTGGAAATGAAGTGGGGAAAGGGGGGGAACGGATCTCAACAGGGAAAGGGGGGGAAAGATCTCAGGGAGGAAAGGGAGAAGATCTGGGGAAAAAATGCCTTAGGGGGGAAAGGGGGGAAAAGATCTTTGGGAGGAAAAGGGAAATCTTTCTCGGGGGGAACAGGCCCTAGGGGGCAATGGGGGGACAGGATCTCAAACGGGAAACAACAGAGAAAGGGTGTAAAACATCTTAGGGAGGAAAAGGGAGAAGATCTTGGGGGGAAAAGGCCCTAGGGGGGAAAGGGGGGAAAGGATCTCAACAAGGAAAGGGGGGAAAAAAAAGGCCTTAGGGGGGAAAGGGGGGAAAGGCTCTCAACAGGAAAGGTGGCAAAAGATCTTAGGGGAGGAAAAGGGAGAAGATCTCAATGGGAAAAGGACGTAGGGAGGAAAGGGGGGAAAGATCTTTGGGAGGAAAAGGGAGAAGAACTGAGGGTGGGAAAAGGCCTTAGGGGAGACAGGGGGGAAAGGATCTCAATAAGGAAAAGTGGGAAAAGATCTTGGTAAGGAAAGGAGAAGATCTGGGGGCAAAGGCCTTAGGGGGGAAAGGGGAGAAATGATCTCCACAAAGAAAGGGGTGGAAAAGATCTTAGGGAGGAAAAGGGAGAAGATCTTGGGGGGAAAAGGCCTTAGGGGGGAAAGGGGGGAAAAGACCTTAGGAAGGAAAAGGGAGAAGCTCTCAGGGCGGGGAAAGGCCTTTGGGGGGAAGGGGGGAAAGGATCTCAACAGGGAAAGGGGGGAAAACATCTTAGGGAGGAAAAGGGAGAAGATCTTGGGGGGAAAAGGCCTGAAAAAGAAAGAGAGGAAAGGATCTCAACAAGGAAAGGAGGGAAAAGATCTTAGGAAGGAAAAGGGGGAAGATCGCGGGGGGGAAAAAGGCCTTAGGGGGAAAGGGGGGAAATGATCTCAACAGGGAAAGGTGGCAAAAGATCTTAGGGAGGAAAAGGGAGAAGATCTCAGGGGGGGACAGGTTAGGGGGGAGAGGGGGGAAAGGAAAGGGGGGGAAACATCTTAGGGAGGAAAAGGAGAAGATCTGGGGGCAAAGACCTCAAAAGGGAAAGGGGAGAAAGGGGTGGAAAAGACCTTAGGGAGGAAAGGGAGAAGATCTTGGGGAAAAAAGGCGGGAAAGGGGGGGGGGGGGGGGGAAGATATTAGGAAGGAAAAGGGAGAAGCTCTCAGGGGGGGAAAGGCCTTAGGGGGGAAAGGATGGGAAGGATCTTAACAAGGAAAGGGGGGAAAAGATCTTAGGAAGGAAAAAGGAGAAGATCTGGAAAGGCCTTAGGGGGGACAGGGGGAAAAGGATCTCAACAGAGAAGAGGGCGCCTTAGGGGGGAAAGGGGGGAAAGGATCTCAACAGAAAAAGGGGGGGAAAGATCTCAGGGAGGAAAGGGAAAAGATCTCAGGGGGGGAAAAGGCCTTCGGGGGGAAAGGGGGGGAAAGATCTTTGCGAGGAAAAGGGAGAAGAACTCAGGGTGGGAAAAGGCCTTAGGGGGGACAGGGGTGAAAGGATCTCAATAGGGAAAGGTGGGAAAAGATCTTTGGGAGGAAAAGGGAGATCTCAGGGGGAAAAGGCCTTAGAGGAGAAAGGGGGGAAAGGATCTCAACAGGGAGAGGGGGGAAAACATCTTAGGGAGGAAAAGGGAAAAATCTGAGAGGGAGAAAGGGCCTGAAAAAGAAAGAGGACTGGATCTCAACAAGGAAAGGGGGGCAAAAATCTTAGAGGGGAAGGGGGGCAAGGGGACAATTCCAAAGGGACGCAAATAAGAAAGCAGGCCTGTAACGTCGGCGGCCTGATCCGGAGGGGTTAAAATATCGGAAACCCTGGTTTTTTGCACTTGTTTGTGGCTAGCCGGCTGCATTCCCAGCATTCCCCACATCTCTGGTATTTTCTGTGTTTGGTCAACGTTGCGTGTCCGAAAGTCTTAAAATCTTGAGCGCGAAGACTGGGTCTGTTCCCGTAAGTTGTGCGGTTGCACCCCTTGCATTTCCAGCATCCTCAGCATCTGGGAGAAGGCCTTGTTGCACTTACCAAAAAACGGCCTTGCTTTTACACCCTTTCGGGGGGGGGGGGTTGAAAGAGTAGACCCTAGTGTTCTTCTCCTGTCACATGTTCAGCCCTGCAGCCGAAGTCAGAGCGGCGTTGTTTGCATTCTCGTTAAGAGCCCCATGTCACCGAGGCAACAAAGCATCTTTTTCCTTACCCCAAATTCGAAGCACCCTCTCCTTCCACGTGTTAAGAGCCCCATGTGACCTAAGCCAAAAAAAGCCTTTTTCCTTACCCCAAATTCAAGGCACCTCAGAGGGGCGTTGCTTGTTCTCCTTCCAAGCGTTAAGAGACCCATGTGACCTAGGCAAAAAGACGCCCTGCAGCCGACGTCAGAGGGGCGTCGCTTGGTCTCTTTTCACTTGTTAAGAGCCCCATACCTAGGCAAAAAAGACGTCTTTTTCCCTGCCCCAAATTGGCACCCTGCAGCCGACGTCAGAGGGGCGCTGTTTGTGCTCTCCTTCCACGCGTTAAGAGCCCCACTTGACCTAATCTTTTTCCTTACCCCAAATTCGAGGCACTCTGAGGCCGACGTCAGAGGGGCGTTGTTTGTTCTGCCTCAACACGTTAAGAGCCCGATGCGACCTAGGCAAAAAGACATCTTGCTCCCGGCCCCAAATTCGAGGCACCCTGCAGCCTGCAGCCGACGTCAGAGCGGCGGTTGTTTGCGTTCTCCTTCCACGCGCTAAGAGCCCCACTTGACCTGGGCAAAAAATGACAAATTCAAAGCACCCTGCAGCCGACGTCAAGGGGAGTTGTTTGTTCTTTTTCCAGGCAAAAACAACATCTTTTTTACCTACCCCAAAATCGAAGCACCCTTCACCCGTCAGAGGGGCAAGGCGTTGTTTGCGTTCTGCTTCCAGTTTCCACGCGCTAAGAACCCCACGTGACCTAGGCAAAAAAATGAGTCTTTTGCCTTACCCCAAAGTCAAGGTACCTTGCAGCCGACGTCAGAGGGGCGTCGTTTGGTCTCTTTTCACTTGTTAAGAACCCCATATGACCTAGGCAAAAGACGTCTTTTCACTGCCCCAAATTCGAGGCACCCTGCAGCCGACGTCAGAGGGGCGCTGTTTGCGCTCTCCTTCTACGCGTTAAGAGCCCCATGTGACCTAAGCAAAACAAAGTCTTTTTCCTTACCCCAAAATTGAAGCACCCGGCAGCCGACGTCAGAGGGGGGCGAGCTGACTTTGTGCAGCCCTGGTCTGGCAATTGTCCCTTGAGCCAGTGCTGACTCCAGATTGATCAGCCCCAGTTTATTATTAGGGGACTGTCCACTGGCGTCGGCGGATCGCGTAGCGATTTCAATATGATGCCCCTGCTTGAACGCACCTGGTGCTTCTTTTCACGAGGGGCTTTTGCTAAAAAAGGCCCTAATTCGATAAGCCCGCAAGTGAAGCCTTCAACCCAGGAGGTATTGATTTTGCCAAAAGTCCCCCAAAACACAATTGATGGTAAAAGCCGCCCCGCATGAAGATTGGCCCCCCACCCGGGCGGCATTCTAGTGGGCCCCCAATGCCTTGAATGCGCGGGACTGGGCCTCTCCATTGCATCCAATGAAGTACAGCGCCGTATGCGTGTCCTCAAAATGAAGAGCACTGACATTGCTTGACATGAACAAATCACGCAAAGTTGCCTTCTCGCTGCCACGCTGGAATCCATCTCTCGAGACCTGGCTGGGCATGCCCGTGCGTGTTTGAACACCCTGTCCCCATCTCATGATGGTTTGATGTCGCACGCTTGTTCCATGCGCTCATGGAAATAGAAATGCAGTTGTGTTCTACCAGTTCCTCTTCTCAGCTCTCTCAATGCCTCCTTGACAGCCTAGTCCCACACCCTTCTCATAATCTGCCAGCACTTAGGCTCCAAGCAGGCGCCAGCAGCACCTAACCCAAAGCAAACTCAACTTCAGCCGGTCGTCCAACTCTTGGTGGCCGGCCACATAGTCCATACTCGCCTCCAGCAACCAAGCCTGCGCCAGCGTTCTCGCGCCGGCAAAATGCATGCTCCGGGTAAGCGATCAGCAACCACAAATTCAAGGCCGTCATGTGCGCAAATGGCTCTGCTTGAAGGGGCATTGTACTTAGCAAGTGGTTAGTAAGCCTAGTTATAGCCCACTTACGATGGTTATAAGCTATAAGTCTCCTATCAGTGTCATAACCAGGATTGCTAACCACTTACTAAGTACCCTACCCTTTTAAGCGGCAAAATCAAAAGCTTCCGAGCCTTGAGGGGAGCTCCAGTCTGTGGGCCGCAAAGGCGCTGCCACTGAACCTTCAGAGGCCCTCTCATCCTTTTCAACTGGCGGTCACTGGTTTCCTGTGAAGCTGCATTTCAGGCTTGATTCACCAAACAACTTGCTGGTTCTCAGGGAATGAGAAATGGAACGACCCGTATAAACCATCCTGGGAATCCCCTTCCGGTTCATTCCCAACACCCGGAAGGTCATTCACTACCTATCGCACCAGCAAGACAAAAAGGTGCGGTGCTTTCGATATCTTCACTGCGAAAGAGGGTCAAAAGCCCCAAGACTCATCGGCCACCGGCCTCTTCCTGATGACCCGCAGTTGTCGCCCGCAGCGATGTCGGGGGACACCACTGGCGAATCGCGAATCGAATCGCTCTGGGTGAACGCAGAAACTCCAACTCAGAACGTGAATGGATGCAGGGAACACCAAACTTAGGTTTCCGGGTGAAAACCACAAGGAAACACCGTAGAAGCAGTGAATTGCAAGGATGGCCTGGTTGCGAGACACCTCAAAGATGAGCACGGTGTCCAATCCAGCAGGAACCCCTCAGGCCGCAAAACATGGAAATTGTGTTTTGTGAATCGAACAATTGCTGAAACCTGTGCCTTGCACACTGTGGAAGAGGAACAAGTACCTGCCATCGTGAACAAAGAACAGGTCAAAATCTTGTTTGTGGCGCATGGGACTTTAGTGAGCCCCGGTTCGGATTTTGGTGAGCACTGGTTCATTCCCTTGGGTATTTCAAGGGTTTCGCTTGCCGTTCCGTCCGTTTCGACGGCAATGGAGCGCGCCTTTGACCGCCCAGCAACTCCAAGACCTGAGTTGCGTTGGTTCCTCGATTGAAGATCGAGTTCAAGTGGGAGTAAACCTGCGGTCCAATTCCTGGGCTAATTTGACATCCCGAAGCTACCTGCAGGATTTGGATCCGCTGGTAGTTGTTTCCGGCCACGACTCCTAGGGACTGAGGGGTGTGCCTTAATGCGCCGGAAGTCGCAGTGGAGATCGAAGGGGCACTCACCTGGGAAATCGATCGACAGGGCCCGCCCTGCTTGGCTCTATCGAAGCGGACGCCACTCGCCCCCGAGCAGCGGCTTGCTCCAAAGCCTGCCGCCCCTTTGACCTCAAGCATTAGCTCCGCGCGAAAAAAGAACGCGAGAAGAAAGCGGCAAAAGCGGCTTCCATCTGAGGAAATGGCAGAGGAGCACTTTCATCACCTGCATGACCCCGGACTCGGGCAAAGCTGCAATCTCGCCCGGACCAGCCTGGCATTTCACATGTGCATCTGGGTCCGATGCATGACGCTTTTGCGGCCTCTATTGGGGATGGTGCTGGATGAGACAGGACCTGGCACAACAACAACTCAATTGCAAAGGTCTGAAGATGATCCTACTGTGGAACGAAATCCTGCACCACTTTTGAAACCATGGGAAACCATTGTTTGTTGGTATTTTGGGGGAGTCATCATTCCAGGGTTTCTTGGGCCGTGCAGGATTGCGTCCATCCACACTATGGCCCCTCGCAGAAGTTCACCCCACAAGGCTGAGTCTCTGGCCGAGCCACGGCGCCAGCATGGCTCAAACTTTCGAGGTGTGTAGGCAACGGGTGCCTGACATTCAAAAACATGACATGGGGGGGCGTCAAAAAAGCCGCGCGTGCCGGACAATTCTGCGAGTCCCTGCGGTTTGTGCAGGAAATTTAGTGGCCAAAGCGGCTTTGGCTGCCTTCTGGGCGAACTGATGCCATGCACCACCAGCCCACCTCGAAGTGTTGACACTGGATGAATAAAGCTGCCGGAATGGAGGAGTGCTCCTCTCTGAAATAGGACCCCGCAATGTGACATGTCCATCTGATGCCTACAACAAGGAGCTTGCAACAGTGGGTACAATACGGCTCTGGCTACAACATCCGGGCTCAAGGCCATATTGGCAGCTCGATTGCAGCCTCAGGTTCAGGAACTGTGTCCAACTGGTCGGTTGGAAACCAAATGGAAGCCTAACCTTTCCAATGGAAGTCCACAGGCCAAATCAAAAGAGGACCAAATCCGACGGCTTCCAATGGAAGGTTATTGCACGCGCGTCTGGCCCATGGCTCCTCAGCTCACCCAAGCTGTGCACGTCGCTGGACGGTCCAGAACCAGCTACCCACAGCACAGGAGGGCCTCGGGAATGTGGTGCTCAGTGGGGAATGTGGAAATGAACCCAGGGGTCAACTACAAGGAAGCCACCAGGACGGTTTTTTCGGGTCGTTCCCTCATTCCCTGAGAACCAGCAAGGCCGAGGTCTCACTTCTGTAGTTTGGCAAGACAACAAAGCCGAAAAACTGGTTGTTTACCACTATATAAAATGGTCTTCCCTAAAAGTCTAACATCCAAATCTGGGAGTGAGTGGCAATACTTTTGGTCCCTTGAAACCACAAGGCACCCAAAAGTTGCCCACTCCAAATGAATCTTCTCTTGCCATGCCAAGTGGATTGAAGGAAAGCCAGGCTGCGACACAGCGCAAAAGGGAAATCACCGTGTGATCAAACCTTCTGTGCATGGACCCTAAAAAATGTGATCCCGCACTTTTGGAGGTTCCCCTGCCTTTGATTTCCATATCAACTATCGCCTTTGGGGTCTGGTTTGTTTGTTTGTTTGTTCGTTTGTTTGACTGTGGCACATGTCTCGGCGCTCGGCTTGACACGCCAAAGGAGGCCCCTGCGGCTCGTTGCAGCAGGTCCTCAGAGCCCGTCAGTGCCGCGCGAGGATTTTGTTCGTGGCTTGTCTGAGCTGCACACAGCCCGCGCGCAAAAACCGGCAGGATCCTCGAGGAATGAGACACATGCAAAACCCGGGCACAAAAACAGTTCGACAAAAAACGTCCAATTGGAGGGCGTCCCAGTCTGGCCAAGCTTTGCATATCCATATTATGGGTGTTTCCCCTCTGTTGCCCATGAACCGGCGATGAAAGCCAGAGTACATGAAGTTCCAGATGGACAGAGAGAAGGCTGCTCTTGTTTCGGAACCCGGGTGCCTTCTCTGACTCTGAAGGTGTCCCTTTAAACCCAGCAAAACATGGGTACCCTCAACGAAAAGACACACCCAATTCGGAACCCGATTCCTGCCCATGGGGCAACACCAGCATGGCGATCTTTGCTTGCCAGTTCGGCGCTTCTCCGCAGCAACTGCATATGAGCTTGGATTTTTGTCCAGGGTACCCTTTTTGGGGCTGGTTTCAAGGGCTACCAAAAGAAACTCAGCATATATTTGTTTGTTTGGGGGGGGAGGTCCCCATTCTGTCATATACCCGTATGCAAAAACCTGCCTTTCTCCCTGCAATGAGAACTCCGAGCCAAAACGAGGTTGCTTCTGCCAACGTCAGCCTTCAGCGCAGAGCTGAGGTCCTGTTGGCTTAAGTGCTTGAAATGCAACGTTGATGCAAGTCGCCCAACCATCTGCAGCACTCAGTTTCATAGCACATCTTGCAAACTAGACATCCCGGCCACAGCAAGCCACAGCAACAAATCAACAAACAACGATGGCAAGGAGCCCTCCAGCTATATCAAGCAAGAGCTCTTGCTGTGCCCGTTGCAATGAGGCCTTAGCCTACCAAAAAACTCGAGGTGAGAGGCGCACACAGAAACTGACAGGACAGTCTGTGGCTCCTGAATTGGTGCGACTGAGATCCATAGCGATTCCCAAAAGCTGTGTGAAGGAGCCACATTTCGTTGCAAGCCCTAATTGGCCTGCCAAATTTGTATCCTACTTGGTCCTACACTCGGAATCAAAATGAGCGCGGCGGGCAAACATGCACTCCGGCGAGCTACTACCAGAAACCCCCGCATTCTGGTTGGCAGCAAGTGAAACGCAAGCAAGCATTGCGCAGGAAAGGATCCTGAAATGTAGGGGCTGAAATGGGCTGTGTCAATGGAACATCAGTGGCATAATGCAAGCTTCATTGCCGCTCCGCGGAATTCCATCATTGGCTCTGAATTGCATGCGATTTTTGCTAAAGTTCACCTGGGAAACGTGGTCTGTACGAACCTACCATGCATGCCAGGGCTATCTCGTCCTGGCTATCCGCAAGCCTAGCGCAACGCGACGTAACATGACGTAACCTGTTCTCTCTCTCCTCCCCTCAAGCCTCGCCGGGCACAAAAGCAGGCCTTGGGCTGGGTGCATAAACTCCAAATGAGGGCCCCCAATGGCTTCGGTTTTCCGTTTTGTTTCCCCCAAAAAAACGGGTTTCCTCAAACAAAGACACCCCCAAATGGCTCTGTCTTTTGAGGCTGGCCTTTGTGGTGGCTTTAAAGGGAACGAAATCTAGGTCGGGACCCCAAATGGGCATGTGACAAAATACGGGGATCTCGCAAATGGGTGGTCTCCCTTTGCTTGTCCTTGAAACTGATCCGAAAAAGGGTAGCCTTGAAAAAAGCACGCCCACCAAATTTCTCGATCTCTCATGAGGCCCTGGCGCATCAGCTCGCAACTTGGGAAGCTTGGTCTCCTGAAGCTGGGAAGTTGAAGGCACACGGTCCATCGTTTCCTGTCACTTTTGTGCGATACCCTTGGGGCGATGTTCAAGGAAGACCGAAATCATCATTGGACGCGCGGTCCTCGCGCACGCCCACATGAAAATTGCCAAATCCAATTCTTGCCTTCACCACCTACAGGTGCGTCCCTAACTTGAAGCTTCTAGCTGTCTGAACTTGCGCATATATAATCTATCCGAGACCCCCAGCAAAAAAGCGTACCTAGACAAAATGTCAATTGCTGTCTTTCCACCTTGCCGACTGTGTCTGGTTCGCGGTTGCTTTTAGCGGATCTTCACAATATGATACGGGGGCGGGGGACAAACCCGCAAATCCACATTTGGACTAGTGCATCGCCCAGCTGATGCAAGAAAGACTTGCGCCTTTCGCACCTCCAAGCCCATGGTTGTAAAACATTCGGGGCCACTCCTATGACCTACCGAGTCACTTTGAAGGGGGGTCCTTTGGCATCACAGAACATGAACCAAAAACCGATTTGCCACCACCCACTTGGAACCTTGCCCATTCCTTTTGGGTGCGGATTTGTTTCGGGAGTGTTGTTTTTTTCTCGATTTGTTTTCTTCGTTTTTTGTCCGGGCTAGTGAGATATCGTCTTTTACATTTTCTCACGAAATTGAAGTATTTTACACTAGCCGGGGATTCAATCCCTTCAAAAGTCTAAAAAAATAGCGGGGGGTTTCGCAGTGCAATTAAATCTCTACCAAAAGTCTAAACTCCCCCCCCCCCCATGATGTTCGAAGAAGTGATGGTTCAAATAGGGGTGCAATTAAATCTCTGTAGAAAAGGGGGTTGCCCCCCCATGATGTTCCAAGAAATGATGATTCCAATATGGGTGCAATAATTCAAGAAAGGGTGCGATAGAATATAAAATGCAGCGGGAGGGTTGGCGGGGGTTGCTTCCCCTATGATGTTCAAAGAAGTGCATACATACAGAAATGTTGTATTTTACAGCATTTTCTCTCGAAATTGGATGCTCGAGGAAGTGATGAGTCAAATTGGGGTGCGATTAAATCTCTGCAAGAAATCTAAAAATAGCGGGGCGGGTTGGGGGGGAGGCGGCAGCCCCCTAATCATTGTTTTGTTTGATTCAATTAGGGCTGCAATTTAATCTCTGCAAACAATCTAAAAAGTAGCGGGTGTGTTGCGGGGGGGAAGCCCCCCCAAGATGTTCGAAGAAGCGATGATTCAAATAGGGAAGAACTGGTGATGCTGAGGATGCGGGAAGCCGAAGCCAAAACCAATGAAAGGGTGCAAAAGCCAGAAAGCCTGGTGAGGAACCGGGAAAGCACAGGATGCGAAAAGCCAAAGCCACCAAAAGCCGCATAAACCGAAAAGCCAAGAAGCCAAGAAACCAAGAAGCCAAAAGCGAGAAACAAAAACAACGAGAAAAATAATAATACCCCTCCTTTCCTTTTTTGGAGGGTACCCGTTTTGGGGGCGGGGGGGGTCCTCTCATTTTGTGGGTTCCGCTAAAAAAGCAGACCCAGAACTGTTGAGCCCGAGTCCAACTTTGAGAAGTCCTTGTCGTCCAGGTGCGCTGCAAGACTCAGCCTGACAGAACTAGGGCGTTGCGGTTAGGGGAGCACATTTCTTTGGAAACCACTTGTTGGAACCAACATTTGTTGAGGGGAAACCACTTGTTGGATGTTGGCCGCCAAGAAGACCTGGCCTTGGTGGCCCGCGCCGTTCCGGTGGCGGGGTCTGCAGCGGGGTCAAAGCGCCTTGGCCGTCATGCCGACAGACGCTTCAAGCGGAGTGCGCAGCAAGTCACTGGAGCAGCGCCCAAAACCCATTGGCTTTTGGTTCTATGCTTTTAAAGGTGTACTTAGGCCCTTGCTACAATCCTGGAACCACAAAGTGCCAACGTTAGGGGGAATCGGTGTTGGGCGCTGATTCTGGGTGTGGAGCTTGCCAACGACAAGATGGCCGGGCCTCAGGTGAAGCGATCCAGTCAAGTCATCAAGTTCAAAGAAGCCCAGGATTCGTGTCACAGATTGACACTTGATTCTACATGACTGTGAATTTCAGTAGACCTTGACATCATTTCGGCAATTCATGTCCACCACTTGGGTTTTCAATTGAAATGCCACTGCCACATGGTCATAATTAAAACCCGGTATTCAAATGGTCTACCCAAAACCAAAAAAAAAAGGCGGCTGCACCCATCTATAGTGACTATCCCTTACTAACCTTCATCTACCCGGGTTTGGAGACGTGCCGCCCATGGTGATGTTTGCTGGGCCGAACCATGTCCACCACTTAGGTCCCCGGGCTCTGACGCGGCGGTGTCCGAGGACCTACCAGGCACGGCGGAAGGCACAAACAAAGATATTTGCTGGAAATAACCAGGGGGTGGATCAAAAGGTCCGGTAAACATGGGATGACCATTGGGGAAGACACTAAATAGATACGATATTTCAACCATGTGAAAAAGTTACCCGCGGCCAGGAATATTGATCAACCCCCATGTATGTAAGGCACTTGTTCTGGGAAGGTCGTCTTGGGAAACCCGGCAGGTCACCCTACCGGACCTTTTGATCAACCCCCACAGTGACAGACAAAAGCGCCTTCAACCTCTGGTGGAAAGGAAGCGGTACCTGGCGGTAACTTCGCCCCGATTCCGCTGGCAATCACGTGAGCATCTGCGTATTGCTGCTCACTCGCAAAAGCACGGCAAGTCTCGACAAGTCACAGAATGACCAGCTGTCTTTTCCTCGCCCAAAACTCTTGGACCTTCATGCACATGGTTCGGATCACGCCGAGATTCCTCTCAGGCCCCTTAGCCGGCCAAGATTTCTCACTCTGGCTGCATCACAGCAACAACAAGAATGTAGCCCAGGGATCCAAAGGCCACTGTCAAGAAGGTGTAAAAGGCACACAGGTTCTTCCTGCCGATGCATTTCCCCATCCACGGACAGTGGTGGTCATGGCCCTCGATGCACACCTGGATGTGTGTGTGTGTGTGTATTTCTTAGCGTACCCTTCTCTGGGATTGGTTTAAAGGGAAACCGAAAGGGAAAACACCTTCTCTTTTTTTTTGGGGGGAAGGGGGCGTTCCCCCAATTTTGACACAAGCCCGCCTGGCAGAAATGGCAATGTTGACAGCCTCGGGGTTGGGGCAGCTGGCAAATCTGACAGGTCCTGCACGGCTCGGATAATTCCGTCATCACTACCAACAGGGAAACCAATCTATCATCTCTTGACGCCTCTTGACGCTTGAATGGAAATTCAACAAATCCATACCAAATTGCAATGTGTTGAAACAGTGAAGCTCAAATTGACGGGTCCCCGTCCTCCTTGAATTGAGCTCAGCCTCGTTGGGCCTCTGTAGGACTCCTGTCTCAAATGAGATTACTTTTCAAACTGGGGACCCAAACTGGTGAACAGCATTTGCATTGGGATTTGTGTCCGCCAACCATTTCCGAGGATTTTCAGAGAACAAAGAGGAAACAAAAACTTCTCTCCTGGATCTGCCAGAGCACATCGCAGGAAGCTTAACACCGAGAGAAGCGTCACAACCACTCCCCCTGCGATTTGCTGCGCCGGAGCTGGAGCCCTTGCCACGGAAGCCACGTGGAAAAACCCGATGCCCAAAATAAAGCCCAGCATGAGGATGGAGCAATACCAGTGCGGACCAATGTACAAGATGTGGCCACCAAAATTGAAGACCAGTATTCTCCCCAGCCAGCCATGGCTCCAAGTGGCCAGCGAGAGAAGTGGCGGCGTGGCGACATCGAAAGGGCTGTACACTCCAGCTTCGGCCGCCGAAGGCGGCTCCGCGTCCACCGGCATTTATCTCGTTTCTTGGCGCTTTGGCCAACACATGGCGGTGTCAAACCACTGGCTTGATCACTCTGCGCCAAATGGGCAAATCAGCAAATCAATCGCGCTTGGAACCACAAGGACAGAGCGCGAAAGCCCGGGGGGCACCACCGAGCTCCGCAAGAATTCCACTTTGACACACATCCTGCAAAACGCGAGCCGCGAGTTTATTCCCACGCAACGAGCCGTGTGATGCGGGTACGATTTTTAAGTGGCTGGCGGCTGGATGAGGGTTTGTTTGTACCCCATCCACAAACATGGAACCTCACAGAGCCCTGGTTTGGGCCATTTTCCTTGGAGCGGTTCGGTGGGTTCCATGGCAACGTGGACCCCATTTTTGCTCCCCGAAGTTTGTGGCCAGAGCCTGTGCGCGAGCGCTATCCGGGATGCGCCCTTCGGGAGAACCTCCAGGCATTTTCAGAGATCCACTCGCCAACCAGGGACTGCCAATTTAGAGGACCCCGTCTTGCAAGGCAGGGTATTGAAGAGGGGAAACAACAATTTTACACTTGTCACGGGCAAGCAATAAGGTCAGCGCTCCCGCTTGGAGGTGTGACGCCGGAAAGCAGCCTGAGTGCAAGAACTCCGATAGGAGCCTACATGGGTGTCGTTTTTTGGAGGATAGGCTGGCTTTTCTGCAAGGCGATTGTGTCCAATGATACGTGTACACCAACTTGGTTCTGCATTATCTGGCCAGTCTATCAAAGCCAATTTGAATCATCTGCTTCAATTGCAGTTTGAACAGGATTTACCTGCTAACAAAAAATGGTTGTCCTTTCCCAAAAGGAATCTCAACCTTTTTTCAAAAAAAGAAAGAGGAAAGGATGCCAGCAGAATCTCTAGCTTCAATTATAGATTAAATAGGCTTCTGTTTGCAGGGGTGTTCAATTATATGTTACATAGAAATTGCAGTTCAAGAAATATTTTAAAGGTGCTTTCCTTTCGCAGGACATTTGTTTAAATATTCCAAGTAAAACTCAAATAGAAGAGTCTGCGGGAATTATTGTTTTGTGCTTTTGAGACAGTCTCGCGCTTCTTGGGGTCTGGGCTTGTCAGGATTGGTTTGTTTGTGGTGAGGCAGACCCCCAAAAAAATGTGGAATGCTCCCCAACAAAACAGCTGCAAAGCCCAGACAACAACAAGACTGTGTCAAAAACACTGAGAGTCACTAAAAACCAGCCCTGCAGAAAACCCAACCTTCCAGGAGGTACCTTTCTGTTTCTTGAAGGGTATCCCTTTTGGCGATCGTTTTACTGGGAAATCAAAGGACAACTCACCATGTTTGGGGTTAAAATCCTATGACACATCCAAGTATGTCACGATTGCTTCGCCGGCTGCGGCTGGGTCGAAAATTAGTGAGTCAGAGAATCGGCATCTGAGAAGCCAGCAGCGGGGGCAGCGCTTGCCCTCCAGAGCCTCAGCGAAAAACACTTGGCAAAACTGGCAAGAACTTCAGTGAATGCGTTTTTGCCAATTCACATCTCTCACACTGCTGGAGACGTGTTTTCACTTTTTCTCCGTCGTTCCGCCGCCTACGGGCGTCACAGCTGTCTGCCGAAAATAAATCCTGGCCTGTCGCTAGTTTGCTGCAAGCTGCAGCAGCGCTGGCTCCAAAACTACAAGACCCAGTAGGGTGCCAAGAAAGAGGCAGCCGTCGTAATCTTTCGCGACCTGGCGAATCCTAAAGTGAGCCAGTCGCACGAGCATGAGACGAAACCCAGAAACATCATGCTTGGGATTTGAGCCGGCATGGGTAAACTACGTAGGCCCTCTTTGTAAAAAAATGTGGGGCAGGCCAAGTAGATCCTCCAACAAACGAGTAATTTCGTCGGTTGCTTTTGGAAACCCTCTTGGGGAGAGGCTTCAATCGCAAGGGAAAAACAACCTGGAGGGTTGCTTTTGAGACACGGCCATTTCAACCTGCCTGGATGCGCAGCGAGTTTCCCTTTCTGACGGTCGAGGCGACCACTGTATCTTGACAATCTTCCGATAACGGCTGGACGCGCAAACTGATCGTCGAGACATTCTTAGATGAGTGGTCATCGCACACCAATGCCAAACTAACTGAAAGTACACAAGATCCAAAAAAAAACTTCGAGCTTGCTGAATCTGTGGCCGGCTGCTTCCGCCTTGATGGTGGCACAAGGCTTCTGCATGTAATAGAAGATCAAGCCATAGCCGGCCGGCCCTGCAGCGATTTTGCCCACGTAGGCACCCCTCTCATCCATGACGGTCAGCATCACGTTCTCGTCCGCGGTGCTTGCTCGCAACATAATCTTGGACAGCAAAGACTTCAAGCAAAAATGGACCGAATTATCAGATTGAAATGTGTGCAAGGACTGTTCAAAATACAGGGGTGACAGGATTTCCCTTCAAAAGTTGCAATTTACTGGTGGTGTTCATTGAAACTGCCACTGTTGGAGGTTCCAAAAAGGGAAATGAAGGAAGCCCTGACCCTTGGCTAGGCGTCCGCAAGGAACAAAGTCAGCGGTGAACAGCCAAGACTCCTTTGGGCCTTCGCTGTTCTCTGCAGTGATGGAGAGCATGCGACCTTCTGAAAGGCTGGCCTCGGTGTGCGAAAGGAAGCAGCCACTGCCACAAATTCCCGGAGTATAAGGTTTGCTTGAAGAAAATGGCCATCTTTCGAATCAACGTTCAATCCGCGGGGGGGTCCTTTTCAAGAGCACAGTCCAACCTCCGATTCTCCAATTCCATGATGGCATCCGGGCGAGGTGATGTGTCAAGAGATTCGGATGGCGTCAGTTTCTCCTTGTTGGCTTTCCTAACCAATCAGAGAAGGGTACCTTGGGCCTCAAAAAAGCCCGCCCAGGCAAACCTTCCGGGCCAAAACTAAGACCAAAGATGGGCAATAAACGGTCAAATGGGGGTTTGGACTTGTGGGTTTGGCGGTTTGGACCCCAACCATATGCCGCGTTTCCTTTTGACTCGCCCCAAAGGAGCGGGCGAACTGAGCAGGCCTCAACGAAGAGAAAACGGCCCGACGCGGCTCGCCCAGGCCTCCAGCAGTTTGGTCCCGCTGGTGCTGGTGATCTCAAAGGACGGCCTGAAACGACGGTTGAAACGATGCAACCAACGGGGGAAAATGAACAACTGCGACCCTGAAAAAAGAAAAGGAAAGAAAAGGCAACGCAACCCCTGAAAGGGACCCTGAACAAAGGAGATTACAAGGTTTCCCAGTTCAGGTGGTCAGTGCGCGATTTTTCTTCCCCAAATGTCCTGCAAAATACAAAATTCAGGGTACCAACCCTGATGAAAAGCAATCGCCTGTTTGGGGTCGATTGAAAAAAAACATGATTGCAACCGACCCACGTCTCTGGGGGTTTGGGGGGGGCGGGGGGGGCCAATGGTGGCGAGTCCAAACAAGGGTCAATGGTTGGTGGACATGAATCCCCATATAAATGAGGCAGCAAACGTGTCCAAGCTGTATAAAATGTGTATACCAATATGGGTATGGATCTAACAAGAGTCAGAGCCCGCTTTTCGAGGGGTTTAAGCAGGCTGGAGGGATCGGACACGCTTACCAAATTGTAACCAGTGAAATTCTAAAACAAATGTAATTGGAAGACGCAATGAGTATTTAGCTTAGCCAGTCGTCGCTATACATATGGGTCACGAGGTAAGGGTGGTCATCATTGTAAATATTCAGTAGGACCGAGAATGTTTTTTTGGTCGTACTGGATGTGTGAACGCTCTGCTTCTCCGAGTTTTGTCAATGTAGGATTGACTCCCTTTCCGCCTATGGCAAATTTGATGCCCGAGCCCTGAACTCAACGGGTCTCGTTTTGGCCGTTGGAGTTGCAAGCCCTGGCAGGTGGCAGCGTGAGAAAGGAATTCATCCAGCCAGAGCCGCGATATCCAATTTACGAGCTGGCCGGTGTTAGATCATCCACTGAGCGCACACCCCTTTTTCTTGATCTTCACTCCCGCAACTCAGCGCACTTTCCACGATCTGGCTCTTGGCAGGCACCAACCCGGCCAGCACGCAGCCGTCATGACCGCTTAGCCACCAGCTTCACCCAAGCACGGCCCACCCGAGCTGCCGAGCCCCATACACATCTGAGCCCGTCTGGCATCAACAGTTGGCCTGCCTCCACAACAATCCCAGCTCCCAAGCTGCCCCACAGCCCCAAACACGGCCCCAGCAAGCTTTACACACGGGCCAGGCGTAGCGATCCAGCAACCCTGCTGGGCCGGCCCCTGCCGCTTGAGTTCAAGTTCCTGGCAATCACCTTCCTCTGCAGCCCAAACTGCTCAGCTCCTCCGGCATTTGCTCAGGCTGGCCTTGCCCTTGTGGTTCTTGGGCAGCACACAATACAATTGTCGCCTCCTGGGAGCAAAGACATGGGGCCTTGGGTCTTGGTATCCTGTGCCTGGACTGGTCCATGATGGCGCCCATGTCCACCAAAAACTGACTCTCGGAACGGGTGACCACGTACTGCTGGCAGAGCACTGGGATTCTCGCCACCTGGCGGGGGTGTAGTTCCATGTTTGGGGAGGCCTCCCCGTTTGTGGTTGATCTTGAAAGGGAAAGCAAGTGTTTCTTTTGCGGTGCATTTGAAAGCCCTGTTTTCAGATGGTTTTCATGGCACAGCAACAACAACAACTTTGTTTGGGGACCCCCCCCCCTTTGGTTGGTTTTGGCAGTTTTCGCGAGGGAACCCTGTTCTTGGCTTGGTTTTAAGCGGGAATCCAACGGTTGCTGTTTTTCGTTGCACCCGAAGACGACGCCTGCGACTGGGAGATGGTGACGGTCCCAGTGCCCGCCGCTCCAGAGCTGGCAGAGGCTTCTCCGCGCTTGGGCGCCGAGGAAACCGGGGGCGCCATGACAAGCCTCACCTGGCCATCTAGCCATGTCACCCAGAGCCATGGTCAAAACATCTCAAAAGAACCCCCCCCCTCAAACAATGCACCCCACGTGGCAAATTTATGCAACGGGATGTCCTTGAAGTCTGACGTTGACCCCTAGTCAAAATCAAGTGGTACTGCCGTCCAGTTTTCTCAAGACACTTGCAGACTCCATGTTCGGGAGGGTATTCGGGGAGATGTCAAATTTATGCTTTGTGAGTTTCTATCCTTAAAACAATACGCCCCATTATTTTACAATTCTCAGCCGCCCTGCAGACTTCCTGTCCATTGGCCTCTAACCTTCTGAGCCAAAAACAAAATGCAACGCCCAGGGCACGCAGAAGACCAATAGCGCGATAATCACCACGATGATGATGAGATCCAGGAACAGCGAGCCGAAGCTTCCAGTCGAGGACTGCACGCTGGAACTCACCTGCAGTAGCTGGCCACCCCAAGCTTGGCTGATGTTGTCGATCAACATCGCTGGCCAGGTCCTTGAGTGAAAGGATGTACTTGCAGAGTGAAACCTTCTCCCCACATGTCGGAAACTTGCCGGCACAAGAAAGTGCCGGCATAGAAACGGATATCCAAATAAAGAGACACACCCTTTTGAGTACGGATTCGTGGTTGGACCAATTTTGATAGACATCAGGGAAAAGCACGGTACAGATTTTGAGCAGTTGGACCCTTGGATGAAAACACGCAAAACGAAAGGTGCGGAAACCAAGGCACAGGTTGTGTAGTGCAGGAACTGTCTGAACTGTCAAGTTCTGCTGGACCTGCAGGGCTCCGGCCCTGCAAAAACCACAGCGTAAGGAAATAGACCTTCTTAATGGCTTCCTGTGTCCACTTTTCGGCATTTTCTCAATCCACAAGAGCCGGAGCAAAGAACCCCGGAGGCTTCCTTTTGGCCTATTACATCAAAAAGAACACACCCCACATGTCTTGCTTGACGGACCTGCAAAAAGGAGACATCTAGCGAATCCGATGTGCACGAGGATTCATCGGCCAGACATGAAACGATGCCAAAGGCCTCGGCTCAGCCAGAGCTTTGGAACATCGCAACACGGAAGTGGGGTCTGCTTTTTTTGAGGCTCGGTGCCCCTTCTTTGGTTTTGAAGGAAAACCATATGAAATCCACCATTTGTTGTGGTTTCCTCCAAAAAACAGAAACAAGTGCACTCACTCCTCCATTGGAAGCCTTCCATGGCTCAACGGGATAACAAAGTGACTGAGGCAGGCACCAACAGGTGTTTGTAGGCCATGAAGAGCATCGGGTTCAGTTAAGCATGATTGATCCACAGATCTTGAGAAGAACATGCAGAAAATGCAGGACGCTTATCCAGAATGATCTGACCTGCAAAACTTGTCGCCGGTTGAAAATGATTTGTTTAAGAGATCAAACGGCAAAGGGCAAAAAGGTAGTCTGGCAATGAATAGTGCAGGAGTGTGCGGGTGACATGCAGCGACTGCACCTGATGCAAACCCGAGGACAGAACTATCAACAAGGATGTCATCGAAGCCGTTCGGGACTCCCTACCCACGGGTCTCAGGAAGATTCTGCCTGGTGTGTTTTGCAAAATGTACTTCTGGCCTCCGTCCCAGCGTACACGTCTCTGATGTCGAGCCTGAGATGCTGGAAAACCTCTGACTCAAACCTGAAGGAGTCTACCCAAAACCTGGGTTGTCTCAAACTGGTGCCTATAATCTTGCTGGTGCTCAGTGGGGAATGACCAAGGGTGTTGGGAATGAACCTAGGGATTCCCTTATTGGGGGGGCATCCCTGGTTCCCTGCTGAGCAACAGCAAGAATGTTGGGTATCCTTTGGTTTCTCTGCTAACGCAAAAAAGGTTCCCTCAAGAAAGACCAAACCATGTAAAGAACTAGATATCCGCACCTGTTAGGACTGTCTGCGAACCTTCATCTAGCCTCACATGAGCCACTTGATCAAGACCGAGGTAGATGCAGGTTAGTAAGGGGCAATCCCAGCCAGACACAGTCGCGGCCGCCTTTTGATTTGTCTTACCATTTTGACATGTGAGTCACCAACACAGACTCCATCGAAGACCAATGTTGGAGCAGGGTTTTCCAGTAGAGGATTGGCGACAATCCTGGCAATTGAACAACGCCCAAAACCTCTGCCAACATGGCCATACCGCACCTCCAAGCCAGGTACAAACCGAAACACAAGTAAAGCAGGAGCCGGGAGGTGGATTATTCAAATTTGAAAACTACCCCTTCTCTCTTTCTCTCTTTCCCCTTCGTTTTCTCTTTGGTACTGTTCTCTTTATCTTACCGTTTTTCTTCTGTTTCTATATGTTTTCGCTTTCGCTTCCTCCTCCTCCTCCTCCTCCTCCTCCTCCTCCTCCTCCTCGTCCTCCTCCTCCTCTGTTTCTCTCTCTTTGCCTTTCTTTTTCGCTTCTTCTTCTTTCTTTGTTTCTCTCTCTCTTTTGTTTTATCTAACTACGCATCCCTCTATCAATTTGCTCAATGTTCCATCTATTTATCTACCCACTTATCCTTCTGTCATCCTGCCCTTCTATCGGTGTATCCTTCCGTTGTTCTATGTCTCTGTTCGTGCGTGTCGCTTTGTTTGTCAAACGTCCAAGCGTTTATCTATCTATCTTCCTCTCTATCCCGCTATCACCGCTATTTCTACCCAACATTCTTCCTACCTGTCTGTCTACACACCGACTTCTATTTCTATTGTTCTGCCTTCTACCTTTTCATCCCCTCACATTCTACCTTCTGGTCGTTCTACGGTTTTGTCTATCAATCTATCGCTCTATCTATCTATCTATCTAACGATATAATCATCAATCTATCTATCCATCTGCCTATCTGCCTATCTACCAACCTTCCTGCATTCCTACCTGCGTATTCTATCAATCTATCCATCGGTCTATATACAAATATGTATATATACATATTACATGACTATCTTTCTTTCTAGCTAGCCAACCAACCAACTAACTAACCAAGCAGCTAGCTAGCTATCTATCTAGTATATCTATCTGTCTGTCTATCTTTCTACCTCCCCTTCTATGGCGTCCGTCCGCTACCTGGCTCGTTGGCTAGCCAGTTCGCTAGCCAGCTAGCTAGGTAGATAGGAAGCCGATTGCCTATTTGGCAGTTAGCTTGCTAGTCAACTAGGCTAGAGCTGGTGAGCTAAGAAGAATGAGAGCCAAAATGCTTGCGCGAGCGGGGAAAACCGCAAAAACCCATGAGCCTTCTGTAAAAATCCAGGAGTTTCTGATGCTGGCCCATCAAAGCGCGGAGGGTTCGCCGATTCAAAGCGGCGAAACAGTGCGCGGGGGCCGCGCCAATGGGCCCGTTGCCGAGAAAGCTCTGAGACCGTCGCGACAGAGGCGACTTGCGCACATGCCGAAGAGCTGAATTCAGGCGCAGGGCTGCTCATGTCCATTTCCCCTTTCTCGCGGCTTTTTCATAGGCTTTTCGCGTGCACGCATGTTCAGAGAAACACGACTCAATTCGCTCCAGTACTACGGAAGTTCTTCCAAAAGTCCTTTGACTAAAGTGGTCCTTTTGGAATCAGTCTTGGGCGCTCAAGCGTTGAAAGGGTGAGAGTTTTAAGCCAGCACCCCTGAGCCAAAACCCCTGTGAAGTATTGGTGAAAAATAGAAATCTCCACTCAAATGGGTGTCTCTTTTTAGGGACCCCCAACAAATGGCGGTGCTTTTGGTTTCCCTTTAAAACCACAACAGGGTATCCTCAAAAGACACATCAAACTTCGGTCCACCAAAGGTTCCATACCCATATCCCTCAAGCACACGTCAACGCGGTAAGATCGAGCGCGCCAGGTGAGATTCACGGACCTCTCACGGATTGAGATTTGACTCAGGGTGGTGTGTGTCTTTCTGTTTATTGATGTTTGTCTGGCGGGCTAAACAGTTCGTGCGTGCTTTGCTGCATTTCTCGAATTGGAAAATACGAAGCAATCGCGGGAAATGCTGGACTCGGCGGCCCGGCGGGTTTGCAGTTAATACGTAAGAGGATTGCTGCGTCTCTCATGGCTTGGGTAAACCCTGCCCAAAACCCAATCCTTAGCAATGTGGGACCGTTTCTAGAAAGTAGGAAGCGTTGTCATACCTGCCCAACGTGAATGCGCCTTGATGGAATGGCAGATAATCGTTCAACCAGCCGTTTACACGGCGTGGCGCAAGTAAGGCGGCGACAAGCATGCATGACTATGTGATGAGCACTCGTAGAACCGCATGAAATTCGGACCATCAACACCTTCAAAGAACATGCGACGCGAATAAACCACCTTTCATGCCAATTGCAAGGAAGCTTGTTAAGGTTGTATCCATTCTCCAAAATTGGGCGTGTCCTATTTTTGGAACCCCAAGAAGGCTCGAAAAAGACGAACCACCCAAGTCCACCACTTCTTGTCGCGATACGACTCGCGGGATGTGAGGCTGCGGCGGTTCAGAAGAGCCAAGTCCACTCATCGCCTGCGAAGATTGGCGCTCTCTACACTCGGGCCTGAGGGAGTGGGGATAGGGAGCCCAGGGCTTCTAAGGGCTTAAGAGCTAATTTGGGCCTCCCCCCTCCCCTCCCTCCCGGCCCAGTACAAACACACTTCGGACGAAAATGGACCCTTCCTGCACTTAGCGAGGTTCGATCCGAAAGGGCCCCGAAACTACGCGGGAGCTGTCCACCGACCAATGGCCTTCCCACTTGCCCTCAGACACCTTTACATTTGGGTCCTTTTTTGTCGAAATCTGTGGTGTCCTTTTGGTTTCCCCAGAAAAAAGACACCTTTACATATGCTCGGGCACCTGTGTGCACTCTCCGACGAACCAATCCAGCTTGCTGCTGATGCCCAGCAATTCACCTGAACGCTCAATAGTTCAATCCGGGGTTGGGTCAACTGTTCTCGTCAAGTGAGCAATAATTTGCAAGCATTCGTCGGAAAGCAGATCACACCCCAGCTGCAAGGCCAACACTTGAACCCCCTGCCCCATGAAAGTGATCGTGAAGCTTTCCCACAGTAACTTTGGGCCTCTACACCATAGCCTTCCCTGATTTCCCGGAGAAAAAAAGAAACTGAAACGGGTATCAAACAAAAAGACACACACACACATGTACTGTAGTAAAGGAGACAGGTCTCACCGTGTTGCTTTTGCTGATTGTTTTTGTTTTGCCTTTAGGACATGGAGTTCACTCACTGCTTAAACATGTGCAAGTTCCTGGCTGATTGCACCATCTCCTTTTGGTTCCCCGTGGAGTTGAACAGGGTACACCCTACATTGAAAACGTTGAACATTGACGAAAAGGGAACCCCTGTGCTGATTACTTCCCTTCCTTGAGGAAACTCAGTTCAAACTGCGAAGCTGGCGCAGTCCCGTTCAGCCAACCAGAAAGGTACAGTACCCGGACAAACACGAAGACCATCAAGCGGCACAAAGACAGGTGCATAAGCGTCGCCCAAATTGTATTCTGTTTCACTTCAGTTGATGTGTTCGAGAAGTAATGGCTGAGCTTGCGACGACTCATTTCCTCCTGCTGCGCCATCAGTTCAGCTTGGCGTGTTTGCAGCTCTTGCAGGCAGGACATGACCTAGGCCGCTGATAAAAACGCTGTGACACAAGATCACAAGCGGAGCCATTTGACAATTACGGGTCGTTTTGCAACTCCTAGTCTTACGAAGGGGTGGGTTCCCAATTGTAGGACTTCCACATCTGTGCCCAGCCTTCTTCCGATCTGGCTGTAGCTGCGCAATAGCTTCCTCGCCAACCGTGCGTCCGAGTCACTCGTCATTTTGCATTTGACAAACGCAATTGCTGCCATTTGAAAACCTCAACTCTGCTGTCTGACACGAAAAAATGCCATACCCTTTGCCGGCTGTCTCCCTATGGTAAGTCCTGGCCCCGTCGCCACAGGTCGTTCTCGTGTTTCACCAAAATGTCCTCAACGCAGAGTTGACTCCGTGTCATCTTTACCACGTTGTCGAGCAGCACAGGCTTCCCAGGGGTCAAAGGTCAAATGGGATATGCGCCTACTATATGGCCACTATATGAAGGGTAACGTGCATATATATGTATATATATATATAATATATATATATAATTATATAATTATATTATGTTCTGCCGTGCCTGGAGCAAGTGGTTTGGGGTCTATAACAGCAACTATCTGAGAAATGATGAAGTCGTGCTACACAGACATGCCAGCACCACACCGTGCGTGCTAACTAGCTTGGTTTTCAGCCATGGGGATGTGTTGGTGTTCTGAAACACCAAGTAGTTGAGACGGCCATCTTGGGGAAATTGATTCGCTGATATGCTGATATTCTCTAACCTGCAAACTCGCCCATGGCAAGCATCGCAAGTCTCACATGAATTTCAGGTGTAGCGGTCCGTTCCACCTTCCAGTGCCACCAATTCCCATTACAAATGGATTTGTGCTCGACAGAAAAAGTGCAAGAATGAGTGTTTGCCCAACACACAATCTTGCACAACTTCGGCAGCACCTCTGCGACTCCCCTAAAACTTTGTCCCGGTGCCCAAAAGCTTTGGCGTTCTACTCATTTTCTTCCACCGCCCACGGAAACACCCTCTCGACCACAATGCCATGGCAGCAAATGATTACATTCACCGCCCCCGGTTCAACATCCGCTCAACCCCACTGAAAAAACTCACAAAGGGGGGCATCACTCGCAACGGGTCCAAACACTTCGATCAAAATACTGCCACGAAACACTGCCACGAAAGGCTGCGAGGCATCCTCGAAGCGGCATCGTCATCTCTGACCCTAAAAATATGGTCATCTGCGGCCTCTTTGCTTTTTGCCGTGTCACAAGTGACACAACATGCTTCAGGGGCACAGGTAGAGCGTGCTCTGAGCTTGAAGGTATTTGCTATCCAACTCGGATCGGGTCGGACAAGACTGACATTGAGTGTGGCAGCTGACTAAATTGCTTCTCACCTATTGCTATGTCGGATTGTGTGCCTCTCCACATAATACTGGGATTTGAAAACCTAATGGGATTTGAAAACCCTGGTTGATGCATAGGGATGCCCCCTTTTAGTGTAGAACGGGTTTCTTCATCCGGGGTCGGCATGTCTCTTTATCGATCTGTCGGTGGATGGACGTCTGAGCAGTACGTAGCGCAATGGGCTCCCACCAGGGTTGTCGCTTTGGAGGAAATCGAACGCCTCGATTAAAGCCAACATGGACGTGTGGCATGGCCGATCCGTTTTGTGGAGTGCAAAAGCAGGTCCGTTCACCAACAACAACTCCATGGGTGTAAGTGTGTCGGTGGATGTGTGTGTGTGTCTGTGGAGAAACCCTTTTATCAGGTTGGTTCAAAGGGAAACACAAGGAAACCCGCACAATTTCGGGGGTGCCCTACGATTCCGATTGCAAAATCCTAACCCGGCCTCAAGCTTTGCCATCACGGTCTCTTGCAGCTGATCCTGGTAATCCCATGGAGCACATTGGGGTCGAGGGCTCAGTGCCAACTATTATTACCCTTCCCACAAACATAGCACGTGTGTACCTGGTCGTGCCTCCAAGAGATGTAATTAAAACAAATGCACCTTTGTAAATGAAACCAAAGACTAAAACCTGCGTAACCCTAGCTCTTTTTCTTGGTTGGATGGGAGCGACCTGCGGGGCTCTGCAGCCAACGAAAACCCTCCCTCCCGTCATTAGGGAGCCGTACACGTCGCCCACCCTCCGGCTCGCCCTCTTTTGATTTTTTGAGCCACACCCACCTGAAAATCCAAAACTCAGATCCCTGCGAAAAGTTTTACTGTGGGTTAAATGGAACCCCCCGCTGAAGCGACTAAAAAGGCGAAAACGCTAAGGAACCGGATGGCTGGGAGCCACCAAGAAATCCCAAAACACCCCTCTGCGTCCACAGGGAGGGTCCCGACAGCTTCAGGCGAACACTTTTCGGGGTCCTCGAGTGCCTGTGTCGAGTGCTCCATCACTTTGCCTCAGGCTGTGGTTTCCTTTTGGGATATCTTTTTCACCCCTTTGAGGGAAACTAAAAAGAACACCACCATTTGTTGGGTCGCCCCTATTTTTACACAGAGAAGGAGAGGAGTCCATGTCTTGACTAGGAAACATCAACCCAGAAGCAGCGTTTGGAATGCAATCCGACACCCCGACTGAAATTATGACATGAGCATTCCAAAATGCCCCAAGAGTTTTTATTTGGTTATCCTCACTACAGTGAATGATGGTGAAGATTGACCCTTGCTGACACTCGTTGAGCCGCCCCATGTAAATCATTCCGTTTCTAAAATGGTTTCCACTACATGCAAACCACTACCCCAGGGAAAACAGTAGCGCCTTATACTGATTGTATCCCAATAAGCTTTTCGGGGGAGTGGTTTGGTGGTATATGGTGAGAACCATCTTAGGACATGAGGTTGACATGTTGACAAGATCATGACACGGCACCGGCCTTCAGAGTCCATGGCTCCAACTCTGACAGCCTCATCCAGGGTCTCTCATCAAGCCCTTGATGCATGCTACAAGCTCTGAACCCCGCAGGCAACCCTAAACGGGGAGGCTTCAACAATACGAGCATTCTTCGTTTCTGGTAGAAGGCGCATCAACAACGAATGGCCAAGGTTTGCACTAGAAGCGATGTATACAAAGGACAAGAACGATCTCGGAGTGTTTAGACGGAGGTGCTTTTGTCCCTGGCCTCGTCCCCTGCCATGCGAGCACTCGCTGGACGGTTTCAGCCGAGCTGTGGAGCAGAGCTCTAAGCCAGCGGAAGGCTGCGAATTCTCCGCTCGTTTGATTGGGGGGTAACTTCCGCTAACTTGTGTCCGGAAACCCCCCACTTGCCCGACTCAAAGAACAAAGCTCGAGAACCGGGCGGCTGGGAACCGTCCAGATGCAAAAGTGGCCAAGTTTGTTGGAGACTTTCGGCAGGGACCCTTAAACACTTGTGGGGGTTTTCCTTCACCAGGGCAAAGCCGGGAAAAAAATCGTAACGACCAATGTTCTACCCTACTGGTTTGGTCATTTTGACGCAAGCCAGGGTTCCATTGTTGACTACCCCATTGCAGACTTAAACCCAGGCATTTCCCATTTAGGGAAATCCACCACGCCTGGGTTTAAGTCTACCTTAGGGCAATCAAAGAATGGAACCCAACCCTGCACGTTCTCCAGGGGTTGAAAAAGAAACCGCGGGAATTGCCATTAAGTCTTTCGCTTGAGGAGTCAGTCACTTGGATGGTAAAATCAAGGGGTCACAGCTACCCCGTGCCAACATGGAACCCAAAACGGGGTGGGCTTCGGGTTTCCATGTTCACACGTATGAATCATCTTCGGTTGAGGTTGCCTGTGCCATGCAACATGTAGCGAGAAGTGCTACGAGCAAATGTTAAATCGCCGTTTCTGTTCCTGCTATCGCGAAATGCTAGATGGTCTCTGTCAAGCTGCAAAGCTGTGAATCATGGCCACGCTGTACAATTTGACATTGAAATCGCGAAGCACGACCTACAAATCCTAGGCATTATGTGATATTCTGCATGCAAGCATCTAGGCCAAGTAGGCCAAGCAGCCCAACTAACTCCTGACGCTTGCAAGCATCAATTTAAAATGCTACTCCCGTCAAGTGCGTCAAGTGGGCCGGCTCACTTGGCTTCACTTTTTGCAGACGCAAGCCTCGGTGTGTGCCGAACACTGTCATAGCCTGGGATGAATGGTTTCTAGAACTGGTTGAAATGGGGGTCTCCCATTGAGGGAATGCTTCGCTTGGTCGAAACAACCCCTGGTGGACAAAATCCTTTTGACAGCAGTTGGGATTGTGGTTTGCTCCAATATCAGATCTTCATTACTCCCAACTGATGCGGCTTGTGATTTGTTTCAATGTATCCACCACATGTTGTCTCAAGAAAGTCGGACCCCCAAAAACCAACATCTAGTGTTCCTTTTGGTTCCTCTTTAAACCAACCCAAAAAGGAAATTCCTTTCGCCTCACAGGAACCACACCACGAGTCAAACCCAAACGAACAAGAACGAAAGACGGCAGGTCACAGCAGGCCTGGCGCAGCGACGCAAGGCCTGGTAGAAGACCTGCAGGGGCAAACCCCATCGGCACGTATGTACAGAAATGAGGGTGCCTCGTGCGTTTTTCTTTTGGTGGCACACCCCAACAAAGTTCGTGGGACCTCGGTGTTCCTTTTCATCTCGGTGTTCCTTTTCATCTCGGTGTTTCTTTTCATCTCGGTGTTTCTTTTCATCTCGGTGTTCCTTTTGATCTCGGTGTTCCTTTTGATCTCGGTGTTCAAATTTTGCAAAAGAATACCTTTCGCCTCCAAAGACGAGCCACCCACATTGGATTTGGAAGAATGGCCGGGGAGAACTCCTTTTCCCGGAAAAAAAGCAGCCCCAAGGGTACCAAGCCTCAAAAGACAGAGCATACCTACAATGGCCAGGCCGCCATCGGGAGAAACACACAAATACGAACCCTTCGATGCCTGCGGATCTTTGTGGATGCGTTCCGTGTACCCAAAGCGATCCATGTCCTGGATCACGCCAACACCAGGCGAGACGGCAAAGCGCAAAAACGCTTTACGGTGAGAACGACATCATGTGAGCGGTTGAAATTTACTGTTTCTCCCCAGTAGAGATCGGACAATGGGAGAATCCGCCCTGGCAAAAGACAAAATTGACCAACTGAAAACTGGAGCTCGTGGATTCGCGGGCCTGGAGGCAATCAGTCAAGTTAGCCGCCACAGCCTCGGTCCCAGGATCCCAGCCAGCTTCGGAGTACACAAGTGAGCAGCGCATCGGCGTTCCTTCGCTCGCAACACTGAGCCTGATGCCCTTGAGTTGAAAGCAAGGAAGCGTCGCAGCACCATGTCAGGGACGAACCTTTCGTGAAAGCTGGAGACCGCTCAACTGAGGGCTGGGGAAAAGCGGAAAAGTACACATGTCACCAAAAAACGCCCCCGACGCCTTCGCTTTCAATTGCCCTTGTTCCTGGAAACCTCCCGGTCCGGCGGCTCGAAAGCTGAGAGACCACACCTTTGGTTGACTTTGAAGTCATTCTCTCCAGCCATGACCACGACACAACTGCCCTCAGAAAATGCAGGGTATTCACTTGCATCGCTGCGAGCTTGATCAAATGCACCCAGACGCCTCATTCTCAGGATCCGAGTACACCAGCGTGGTCGACAAAGTCACCTGACACGCGGCAACTACCCCCCCCCCGCTGTTTCTCATGAAGTGGCCTGCATCGCGGTGGAGTGTGGGGGTGGCGACGGCACTGGCATGCCGCAATAAAAGCCTCAGCAGAAAGGCAAACGTCCGCCACGAAAAGCACATTCTGCACGTTCCAAAACGCACTATCTGTCCGGCCAGTGCTCGTGTCATCGGCTGCCGGCCTCGAGTGATGAAACCCCATGAAATACAGGGAAAAAAACACACATCAACTAGTGCAGGATGTTGTCCATTCACGGCTGGGCGGTCGATCCCCTGCTAAAAGTTTACCTTGTGGCGCGTTAAATGGAAACCGCCACGAAACTCTACAAACCTAAGAAACTGGACGGCTCCAAGACACAACCAAGCTTTCAACAACCGTGGCGTTGGTGCATCGAATGTCATGGATCGATTCCAATTTCAGCTGAGATCTCGGCGTCCATTCGACGATGTAGACACCAGGAGTTGATGACAGGGGCGCGTGGAAATCCGTGATGAAGGCACGATGAATCTGAGACAGATTCAACAAACACATCTTTTATAAGCCTCACAAGGATCTAAGGTGGTTTCAAACCACGACCGCAAGAAAAAACAGGGTTTTTAAAAGCCCGTGGTGGTTGCATCTTTAAACCTCCACAGGTGGTTGAGTGGAAACCAACGAAACGCGGCTGCGCCACCAGCGCGCTGAATCTACGCGGCACGATCGGCACTTTGGCGGTGATGCCGGTCAGCAGTGCCTGGCATCGATCCCGCGCAGTGGCTGCATCTTTTTCGGAAAAAATGGCACTGCTCAATACTGTTGATAGGGGCTCCCCTTTGCAGATGAAGCCTACCAAAAGGGCACAACTCCAATCAAAATCCACCCGGGGTTAGCTGATTCGGGGTTCCCATGACTGAATCCAGTGCCACCTATTTTCAAAACTGACTTTCAAGGACATGGCCAAAATCGCAAAGGCCGAAAGCAAGGCAGGCGAGCTGGGACGTCCTCCGACCAGTGGCAGTCACCCCCAGACACAAACGGCAGCCTGGACGAGAGATGACGAGAGCCACTTGGGCTTGCCCTTTTTTTTGGGCCCCCAAAAATGGTAGTGTCCCTTTTGGTTTCCTTTTGAAACCGGCCAAAAACGGGTTAAAGCGGGAGTCCTGCAAAAAAAGACACACCCATTTTGCACAACGCTCGCTGTCTCTGAAGAAAAAATACATGTCGGCCGAGTTGCCAGTTGGAAACCTTGTCCGCTTCGCGAAAAAGTGACACAACCTTCGTGGCGAGAGCGCAAGCAGCTCACTCGGCTTCCGCGAGAGCAACTCCCCACCTCGCAGAGAGTGCCTGGTAAAGTGACCCGGGACAGACTTGAAATCGAGGTTGAACCCGACCTCGGGAAGAAAAAACATGCGAACCCAGTTGAGTGTGTCTGATTATTCGGGGGTGCCCTTTTTGGAGGAAACAGGCTGGTAAAAAACCTGGTACTTTTGATGTTTTTTTTGCTGTTTGGTGTTTCAGGCTGGGGGGGAGGGGGATGGGGGGGGAGGGGATGGTACCGTCGTCATGAAACGCGTGCGCGCACACGGACAGACATGGCGGTGCACATGCAGGTCGTTGCCAGCCATGCCCCCAGGCACGCGTGCACACACACACACACACACACACACACTTGAACTCCAGATGGAGAGTGCTAATCTTTCGAGTACAACTGATGAGTTTCGAGTACAACTGATAAGTCTCGAGTAAGATAAGTTTCGGCTCGCGATGCACTCGGCTTCCCTCTAGTGACGAAAGCGTTACAAGATTCAACATGAAGCACACACAGCGAGAGAAAGAAGAGGGCCAAATAGACTTTCAGAATCACTCAAGAGTGCAGGTACACAGGTACACAAGGCTGATCAGGCCTTGCATCCCCTCCAGTGATGCAGCTTCGTTGGGCAAGGTTCATCACTGGAGGCCTTGCCCCCCTGCTGCAACAGAAAAAGGTTTTGGTGGCAGGGTTTTCTGCCACTCCGCACACACACGCCCCTCTACGAGGGGCGAGGTTTCTCTTTTCTCCTGCAGGAAGATCACATGCTCAAACTCGAATCTCTATCGTTGACCAAAATATCCTCCACGGCGAGGGGAGCGAGACACCGCCCTAAACCGCTCAGAAGACGGGAACGAGAGATCACCACGTTGAGCGTTGCGAGTGTCGCCATAGAGGACTGAAGCGATTTGCGAAGCAGCCGGGCGATCACCATGAGAAAACGGAGTGGCGTAGGTGAAGGTCTCCTCAACTGGAACGGCATCGGAGTTCCGAACTTGACCAAGAGATTGATCATGTGGATAATGAGTTGCGAAGGACTCAATCCGAGACAGAATGCGCTGGTACCCTTGATGTTGCCAGTCACGGATGTCCCATGCCTGGACCGGCTCATTGGGATCAGTCACCCGCTGCCATTCCCGAAAAGAATTTTCAGGTAGATCAGGTACGGCGTCACCGCGGTGCCATCGTTGAGGCTGTCCTGGAGTGTATATCCGCACCCACTCCTGATCCTGCCAGACCGAATATTCGAGCCATGGGTGCTGCTTCGAATCATCGATGTCCATGTCGAAGTAAGAGGCAAGGATTGTCGCGGGCTCCGATCCAGCTAGTAGAGGAACAGGCACCATGCACAACCATGTTCAAACAACAACCAAGCAAGATCATGCAAGTGTAGAGACCACCCTTATTTTGTACGCTGCGCCACTCATGCGAGTCTAGTCCTCAGTCAGCTCGAAGATGGGACTCGTCTTGTCTCTGCCACTGTCGGAAGCACACACACACACACACCCACACGCACACACACACACACAAACACGCACCAGTACGCACACGTAAACCTATAGTCTTCAGCAAGCCGATGTTTTGGCACAAATGTGAAAGTGATGCGTGGCCATGTCAAGCCGCACCCCTTCACCGAAGAGGCGACGACCGCATGCAGTTTCCCCGGTGGCTTCATCACCAGCGACTAGGCATTTGCTGCGGACACCATCCTCGTTTGAGGAGGCGTCAGTTGCTGCGCGGCTGGCAGCTAATCTTGGCGCTAAGGAAGCTCGCACGCATCGCCTTTTTATTTTGTTTGTAGCGCCACTAGTGCCTCAAGAAATGTTTCTGGGACACCATCAAAGCCCAGGATCATCCGATCCTTCAGCCGCTCAGATGTAGACTGGGGCCATTTTTGACGGTGCCTGTTTTGTGGAAGAAGCCAATTGAATTAGCAGAATACTACCGCTCTGTCATCGAGGCGGCCAACTTGGCAACACAGGCTGTCACCTTGCAAGGCCTTCGTCGCCGTGCATCAGAAGCCATCCAGAAGTTGGCCATGGAAGAAGCTGCGGCTTTGGAGGAAGCAGGACAGGTGGAGAAAGCTAGGGCTTGAAGACAGAGCATTGACAAGCACCTCGCCAATGAGACCAATGTCCGCAATTTTGGCGCTGTTCATCCTCTCCCTGGACGATTTGCCCCACCTCGATTCAATGTTTCGGTGCAGCAAGGCAGTCCACGCTGCCGTCGGCTTTGGCAGGATCACCGGAGGTGAGCCCAAACGATAAGTGTTTTATCCTAAATAATAGGTTGTGGTTTTTTTCATCTAAACAGCCTTTTCTTTTCAGCCAGAAAGACACTAACTTGCAAGAACGCACACATGCAAGGATCGTGGAGGCCATCGCTCACTTCAGCGGGTACGAGTTTATGTGGGTTTCGCAGGAGCAGGTGAGGTCTGGCGTAGACGCAGTCATTTTCCAAGAGTGTTTAGAGTCTTTGTTGTCCAGCAATGCAGCTGAGGTCAGTGCCGATGGCACCTTGCGTTTCACAGATGAATATTTGGACATTTAAGTAACCCTGGACAAGCTGCTGAAAAAAGTAGGGCCTCCAATTTCTGTTTGAGCAAGGGTTGCGGCAATAGTGAACGTTTGTTTCTTCCTCTTCTCGCAGCAAAGCGTGTAGTAAGCTCAAACCACGAGGGGAGAACGTAGCTTGATTCTGTAGGGGGTGTTGCTGGCCAGCATGGTGAAACCCATGCCAAATCCAGTGCGAAAGCACAGCAAGCACAAATGCAGCTGCTGTGGAAAGGGGCACCGGATAGAGAATTGCTCCATGCCAGGAGCTTGTGAAATTATGAAGCTGCGACAGCAGCTGGCGTCAAAGTCAGCGGGGCCTCGGGCGTCTTGGAAGGCCAAGCTGCCGGTGAAGCGACAGCAGTCAGCCGGGAAGCACAAGAATGAGGCGAAAAAGTTGTACGGCACAAGTTCATCTGACAGCTGGAAGCGGACGCAGCAGGCTGCTGCGACATCCTCGTCGTCAGTGCTAGACGCCCTGCGTCCTAGCGCCATGGACGCTTTTGAAGAGCTGGTGGCACTTCTCTTCAAGGGGCACAAGTGCGAGTCCTGGAAAGGAAAGCTGTCGGAGCCGGAGACTTACTCTTACGAAGGGCATCTGTATGTCCGCTGCCAGAACTGGCAGTGCCAGCAGAGGTACAACGTGACACACTTTTCCGTCTTCCGGGGCACCCGTCTCAAGTTGCCGGACTTGCTGAAGGTGGTGGTGTTCTATGCTCGTGGAAATAGACTGAAGCCGCCGAGGGTGAGTGAAGCCACTGCGCAGTTGAAGCTTGGCAGATATGCTGTCTCGCACATCTACAGCGCGCTCTTGACCCAAGAGGCTATGGCAGGAGAGGCTTTCTCCGCAGAGCAGCAGCGCCTGGCAGGGAATGTGGAAGGAGATGCTCACACCATCCGGAAAGTGTATGTGAGCACTGCCAATCCTCTCTGGGTGGATCAAGTCGCTGATGCTGCAAAGCGATGGCGGCGCAGGAACGGCAACAAGCCGCAGCCGAAGTATTGGCTCGGCCATGTTCGAGTTGCAGGCTTGAAGCAGCGCGATGGCTTAGCTGTGGTGGTTGTGTTGCCCACACGTCTGGTGCCACCAAAGTCTTCGCCGCCGGAGGGGCGTCAGGAACTGAAGAGCAGTGGCCTGATGAATCACGTGGATACCGCTCATGGCAAGAAGACGTTGCTACACTCTGATGGAGCACAGGCCTGGCCAAAGCTAGTTGCCGATGTCGGCAAAAAATGTTTGAAAAGCCACCATGTGAATCATAGTAAGCACGAGTTTGCCAGAAGAGTCTCCGTGAAGAAGGGAACGCGCAAACGCCCCGCTTGCTTCATAGTGGGGACTCAATGTATAGACAGATGGTGGCAGACATTGCAAGATTTTATACCAACCCAGCTTCACTCTATGAAAGAGAGGCAAGCCAATCCAGATTTGTTTCGCTACATGCATAGCTTCGTTTGGAGGTATCAGCTTCCTATTGAGAAGGATTTCTGCCGTGCTTTGGCTGCAGTGTGTTGATTCAGATGTTTGACCACTTGAACTGTAACAATGCAAAAAACATTGGTTTTTTGGCCATTTCCGCATGAAAATAATGCTGCCCTAATTCTCCCGTTCACAGCCAAGCCCGAGCCAAGAGAAATCGCAAAAAAGCAGGGAAAAAAGCACGTCAGGCAGCTTTCGACCACAGGTGTTTTAACAGCCTGTGACCTTTTTGGAGCGGTTTGAAAGGGATACCAAGAGGCAAACCGAAATCCATTTTGGAGGTTAGAACGTGCCTTTGGTGCTGTTGTGTATTCCGCCTTTGCTGTTGTCCCTTTTGCAAATCCAAACATTTGTGTGCTGAGCTGTCCCTTCAAAGCCCTTGTTTGCGGCGGGAACCAAAAGCTAGGCCCCCCCAAAACACAAGATGTGAGTCATGATCAAAACCGATCGGTATTAAGACTTTAAGATGGTCTACCCAGAAGATCATGTGGCTCGCATCGAGTGTCAGACCACCTGTACCAGAGATCCATCTTCCAGTTGCTGCCCTTGCTCTCCAGAGGGCCGTTCCAGCCTGCAGGATTCACATAGCGCCCGGAACCCAAGTTGCGGCCGGTGGTGCTTTCCTGATTCCCCTTTAAACCAGTCTCGAAACAGGGTACCCTCAAAGAAACACTCGTCCATGTTCTTTCCAAGGCTTAACTCAATAGCTCTATAGATCCTCCCGAACACCCTCCAGTTCATCAGCCTCCAATTGGTTTGGATTGGTGGTGGTTGGGCAGTGATTTCCCATCTACCCTCTACAAGAAAACCACCAATCCAAACCGCCAATCCAAACCACCAATTCATGGTAGCCTAGACATTTCATTCGGACCGGATCTTTGCGATAGATTCCAAGAAGCTGTGCCTGCGCCGCCTGCAGGTGGCAATTGCACACTGAGATGCCTCAGCATGCGGGTGCCGAGCTCACGTGACCCAAAAAGACCATGGGGGTGGGAAATTGGGTCGCCGACCCTGGTTTTGTGGTTGAAACTTGGGTTGCTTTCTCGTGTCCTCCCCAAAAATGGCAAACCATTTGTTGTGTCAGCTCATATGGGTGTCGTTTTCGTGGGTACCTCTTCTTCGGTGGTGCAAAAAAGAAACAACAAGGGAAACCACCATTTTGGGGGGAGTTGTCCCCTAAAACACAACACGCCCATACAGTCCCTACGTCTCGTTTTGCCAGGCTGCGCGAGCGACTTGTCAGCTAACGCCCGAAGCCAGGCATCAGCCGCATCGCTGGACCTCGAGGTATGAGCCCGGAGCGGAGGGGAAGCCACCAGACCGATCGCACTGCTGGATGTCCCATTGCCCTTTTAGCTGCAGTTGACCGGGTTTCAATAAAACTGCCGTTTTTGGGGGGTCCAGAAAGGGGGGGGGATTAGTCAGACGCTGAGGTTGCGGCTGGGGGCGCGGGCAGAAGGCTCTGAGCAAGGCTGAGGCCTACGACTCGCTTGCTTGCTCTAAGCTCCGAACGTTGACACGCCAACCAGGAAAATTGAACCATTCCTGTGAGGCATCAACATAGCTCCATACCTGCAAAGCCGATCGCCTACCCAAAGCCGATACCTGCGAAACCGACAGGCCTGAGTGAATCGTTGGTTTAAGGACGGCTTAGGGTTGGTTTGCAAGTTGAGGGTGGGTTTAGGGTTGGCATTTGTTTGCTGTTGCTCAGCTGGGAATGAGGGAATGACCCCCCAAGCCATCCCTTGTGGTTTCCTTTAAGGGGATCCCCGAAACGGTTCATTCCCAAACACCCTGTTGATTCCCCACTGAGAACCAGCAAGTTTAGGGTTACCCGAGGGTTTTGTTGAGGGCTGCCGATAACACAGCCGATTCTCCCGCTTTCCTCTCCAAGCTGGCGCCTCCAGGCCCGACGATCCGTCGGTCGGCTGGGTTCCTGGAATCCGGCTTCCGACCAAATGGGCGGCTCGAGTTCCCGTTGTTTAGCCGAGGGAGACCGCCAATTTGGGGGGTCCGCGAAAGACACACCTAAATACGACCATCCATGACGCACTCATACGAATACAGCTCCTTTCAACATTGTAACCTTGGCACTTTTCATGGGATTCCGGCCTCCTGGACCCTCAAGTCCACATCCCGGAGCGGGGTCTCGGGGCTTCTCGCTCCGCCTGCGCTTTCGGCAGGTGAACGCGGGAAGTCTTGCAAGTAGACCGCCAGAAGGCGTCTCCTGAGCCGAATGACGTGTCAGGCTGCCATGAGCAGTCATTGCCAAATTGCACACCCCGAGCGCTGCACGGCCACACTTTGAGAGTCGCCTCGCAACTCGACATCTCCAGGTAATTGGTTTCGAACCACAACTGTTGCAACCTGGTCATGGAAAAACCGCACCTACCGAGGTGCTGGAGGGCTGCGAGCCACCAATGCTTTCTTCCTAAGAGGAGAAGTTTGCGACCATTGGCACATTGACAAGGCGACAAAAGGTGACAAGTTGTTCAAAACAAAAAATGAACAAAGCGACAGGTCAGCAAGTCGACATCTAGTTTCAAGGCATCCGGCGGGCACGGTGGGCAATGCGGCAGGTACCGTCACTTCGGCCTGAAGAAGAACGATAGCACCGATTCGCACAAAAGTCGCACCGGTGCTCACCTCCTCAGAAGCTCTCACAGGCGCCTGCGATGGGCCCCGTGGAGAACGCTCAATTCGGATTCAGGGGATGGCAAGGTGACGCATTACTGGTCCTTAATGGCCCCAAAAAGGTCACTAGTCAATTTTGTGCTGCAAGGGTTGTACAGATTGGCTCATCAACAAAAAGATTCGGGGGATGCTGACCCCTTTAAGAAACCCAAATGCCTTGGATAGCGGGCACATTGCTTCATGACGTCGTCGAAGCACGCCAAACCCGTCAATGAGGAAGATGGCTGCTCGCTTGCCGCAATGCTGGCCTTCAATGGCCAAGGCTGCCACCGAATTTACTCTCTTTTCTTGCAAGACGTGTACATGTGCCATATATACATATATGCATATGCCACCCGCGCGGCTATATTATCTGTGTACTGAAAACATATTGATATAATTACATTAGATATTCGAGGACTTCCTTCTGCAGGGGTCTCTTCAAGTCACTCTTGCTTCGTTGCCCATGACTTAGCTTGTCTGTCCCACGAAGAGTTGTGGATTGCGCCGTCCCGCTGCTTAAGGCATATGACCGTCCCACCTGCGAAGGTGCTGGGAATAAGGCTTGGGAGAATCGTCCAACTGCATTCTTCCCACACATTTCTTCAGCTCCACTTCAAGTGGCTTCAAACAGTTACGGACAAGCATTGTATCGACAAAACAGTGGTGATGCTGCAGCGTCGACCAATTTCGTCTACAGACCAGAGCGGCAACTTTTAGGCAGCACCAAAAAAGGTTGCTTGATACTATGGGTGTCGGTTATTTTAGTCTAAAAAGGCCGCCAAAAGCACGACAAATCAGGTCGAGCTCGCAAAAGTGCGATTCCGTAATTCGCTTTGCAAGGGACATTGATTCTGATGCAGTTGCGTTTTTTTGCTGCTTCACTGCTTGCCGCGCATGTCTGGACCGTGAATTGTCCCGAAGTTGACCCTCGCATCGAGCAGGGTAAAAGTCGCCTTTGAGCACGCCGCGGGAAAAAAGACATTGAGCGGACTATTTAGTGACAATGTGGTAGATGTATGAAAAATCGTTTGATAAAATGACGACTTTGACCAATTGTTGCGCCAACAACATTGTAGTAATGTGTTACAATGGTATGACTTCTTACTTGAACATGCGTCCAGCTGCTGCAGGTCACTGAGCCAGGTTCACCCTAGTATGTACATACATATTGCATTTATGCATATATATATATATATATACACGTATATGCACATGCTAAGACCCCCTCCCAATACCAAGGTGTTTGCTTTATCTGACTTGTGGGGTAGATGATCTCCAAGGCATCCAGACGAAGAGGTGGCTTGCAGCAACCAAATGGAAAGTGTCTAAACTCGTTGCTGCTGCTATTCAACATGACAATGTGCAACCGAAAATGATTACCAATAAATGAAGCATGTGCAACAACATCTTACCCAAAAAACATGTGCAACAACAAATGTCTTACCCAAGAAACATGGGTATCACAGGCGGGGAGGTCCTTCCATGTGCTCACCCCTGCCCGTTAAATAAGAGGTGTTGCATAGTCTGCATGTAGAAAAGTGGCGGGGGCTCAGCAAAATGGTCAGCCCCCCCTGCAAGGGCCCACCTCTCACCATGTTTGTTGCAAAGTGCTATATATCTACTCTGCGCTTCTCGTGTTTCCACATGCCTGAAAACACTGCAAAATACGGTGTTTTTGATGACTGTGTATTTTCGCTATGGTAGCAAGTGTTTCGTCGTTTGAGGATTGAAAAGCAAAGTCGAGAACGGACTCCGTTTTCGGATTCAAGTATGACTTTGTTTGAAAACATTGGCTTGCGAAAGGAATACGAATTCAACATGGACATTCTGATTGAACTCTGTCCTTATTCGATTATATTTGAGATTCCAAGTGAAATTTCATGCAAATCATGTTTGTACAGGCACTCATTCTTAAGCACTGATTTATAATCCAAATTCTGGTTGATTCTGTTTCCTCAAAAAAACAAAATGTTTGCTTAGCCAGATTTAACCTAAATCTGTTTGGGAATGAGTTCCCATTTAAAGTTTGTTCAAAGGCCAACTGAGTTCTTTCCTTCAACTCCTATGTAAGAAGGAGTTCCTATGTAAATTCGAGCTGAATGTAGAAATTCTTGTGACCTCTGGCAGGCGCGGCTTCTTGTCATAGAGTTTTTAAGGGGTCCCACCAAATTCACCTTGTTATTTTGCAAGAATATTTGAACTATAATAAGGGCAACATAGTAGAAACATAAGGCCTGAGATTCAGGACAGTATAGCCTTTGTTCCCTTGCCCTGAGTTCCATTAAAGATCATGCCAGCACTGAGCCACTCAAGATCTGCGGCTATTCTTGTGTAATGTCTGAACTGTCTGGCTTTGCTGGGGCTGAGTCACTTACCAGCAGGTATGGTCTTATTCATGCGTGCGCTGTCGGGAATGCTGTGGCAGCTGGCTAGACACTGGAAAATACGTGCTTTTACATGCTAGTGCCAGCTATTTAGTTGCTATTAACAATTTCCAGCTTGTTGTTTGGATTGCAGTTTATTATGTCCTTATTTTGGGCTTATTCAAGCTTATTAAAGTTCATTAAAGCTTGTTAAAGCTGTTTCTTTGGGGGGGGATTTTGGGGGACCCATTTTAAAAAGTCGATGACCGACGCTTCCTTTGCTCGGTAGCCCCTGTATGTCTTGAAACGCCCAGCTGTTTCCTTGAGCAAACCTGGATCTTAAGGTGCCTTCCCCGGTTTTGCTGAGGTTGTCTGTGTTCGTCTGCATTGTCTTCCCGCACCCCTGTTTTCTGGTTGTATTCACCGTACTCTTCCGGTAGTCTTCGTTGTCTTCCTTTGGTCTCCGCTGTCTTTCCGCAGTCTTCCAGTAGTCTTTGTTCCTCCCATCGCACCGCACGTCACTCGCGGCGCGATTCTTCTCCAAATTGTCTTCCGTTCGTGCTCGTAGGGTCTTTCCGTAGGCCTGGACTGCTTGCTTCGTTGCCTCCAGTTGCGGCAAGGCAGCTTCCTGGGCCACTTGGTCCTGTCTGCGTCTGTTGGGCGATTTCGCTCGATGAGCCCATCCAACAGTCAAGACTGCATAAAGCAGACTTGTAAATTTACAAACTTCAACACTGCACTATAAATCAGTCGGTTATGTGATCTATACTAATCTAACAATCTCATGTGTCCTTGCAAAATGTACATGTATCATCACAACAATCAAACACATGTTCTGATCTTTAGCAGGACCCCAACTCAACTCCAGGTTCTCCTCAAAAAAGGGACTTTCTACACCCAAACAAACTCCAGTATGCCCATTTTTTAAGCAGGACAACCTTGGTATTGGGGGGTCCTACCGCATAAATATAATGTTTATATACATATCATTATATATATATATATATATGTAGTATAATAAATATATATATATATATGTATATACACACACTATAATACAAATATATCAGAAAGGGGTGCCCTGAATGACACGTCAGAAATTCACCGGTGTCAAATGCTGAGTGTCCCTGTCCGCTGGCTCTCGCCTTTGTGCCTGGCAGCTGGGCGCCTGGCAGGACGATCTGCTGCATGGGCGGACAGTCCTCGGACAGGAATGGCCACTGGGGATCGTCTCCAAAAAAAAAAAAAACTACCATGGCATCTGGAGGGTGCCGGTAAGATCAGTTTCCTCTTGGAGGGACCTGTCAGTTGCCATGTTAGTGGGAGAGAGAGTATCAAACTTTGGCTTCCCTTGAATTCAGCCTCCCACTAGAAAGGGGTTTGGATTTGGATTTGAAGCCCTGGTTCTTGCAGAGGGCAAATGGGAAACCACCACTTAACCCCCAAACCACCAATCCAAACCAGCAACAAGGGAAAGCCGATGAATACCCCAAAAGGGTATGCACAAAACCAGACACCCTCTCTCTGTCTCTCTCTCTCTCTCACTCCGGTTTCTTGGCTGCGGGCATCCCGGCCGGACGAAGGCCCGATTCTTCGCCAAAGGGCAGCGGCAAGTCCGCCGAAGGGTTTGTAATGGCGCCTCCCATTTTGGAGGGGTTGCTTTTGGTTTCCCTGCAAAACCAAAACGACTTCCCTAAAAAATGGGCGGGGGCGGGGGGGTGACCCTGAAACATAGTTGGGTTTCCTGGTGGTTTCCCTTTAAGACAAAACCGCGCCGACTACAATAGCAAGGGGTGGCCTGATTTGGACTGCTTCCTACTCTCAAACTAGCCACGTTTTGGTGCTCACATGTCTCGAAGCACTGCAAGCGGCGCCCCGACGCGATTTTCTCCCAAGGCACACATTTGGCCACTTTCCAGCCCATGCCCAGGGAGAGCGAACTCTCGGGGGGCCTTTGCAAGAATGAAGATAAGCTCTTGCGCATACGTAAAGAACCCCCTGAACCGGTGAGACAGCTTCCCCTTGAAGGGAATCATGCATGTGCATTCGCTTTGGCACGCCTCAGGGCGACGCAGATCGCAGAACAATACCGTGCTATCTTGGTGTCGAGTCATGCTTCAACCCTCACCTCTTGCACTTCTCTAATTCATGTAGAAACATTGCGACTCTTTTAGTCAGGCCGCGGCCTAGCGTTCGGCTTTCTCCATCAACAGCTCCACCGCTTTGTTCATGTTGCCATCGCAATTGTGCAATGCCTGTGCAATGGTGAGCGAAATTTGAATCAAACGGACGTGTCTCCATACCAAATGGACGGAGAAAAGAAAAGTGCGCCCATAGGCTTTTGTGACGAATTCAGCAAAGTTTCTGTGTTGTTCATCTACTCATGATGAACCACTCGTAACATTGACAAATACTGTGGATGGACCTAATCCTGCACCAGTTGGTAGGTGGTTTATCCCAATATTCATGGAGCTATCCTCCCAACTGGTGCGAAGTGGATGTTGCCCATCCACAAAATTGGCTTTTTGGCCATAATGTTTAATGGGGAACCACCTCCAAAGTGCTTGGTGGGCATGAATCCCCACCTAAATGATGTCCGCCGAAGGGTCCCCCATTGAGATTCACACCCATGTCCCACCAGGAGGAAGCGCCATTTTGGCATGCGACCTTCCATGCGACCCGTGCCTGGATACAAGCCTCCTGGTCGGTGAAGCCCATATTGCGCATGGCCTGCACTCCACTTGTCTCCATGAAACCCGCAAAGGGGCATTTTCCCTTCTGAAGGATTTTGGGAGTCCAAAATCATTTGCAGGTATGTTCAATTTGGGATGTTTGGGCATGGTACTCTGATGTCCCGCAAGATCCAGCGAAAACCTCGATGTTTCAAATCATAGTGACCGCGTTAATGGGTGCGCCTCTTTTTTGTGGGGAACCCCGTAGTTTCCTAAAAAGGGGGTACCCAGCCTCAAGCAAACGCTCCACCCAAATTGACCCCGGCTCACACGAGCTTCCGATGCGCCTGCAGCTGGCCCTTGTATCTGACCTCCGGACTCTCCTGCTCCGCGGAGAGGAACATGGAGAAGGCCCTCGGGAGCGCCATCGATTGTGCGAAAATGGCATTTCAACCAGCATCCGGGGCTTGTCTTCAAATGGGGGAACCCCTCAAAAGGGTTGCTTGCTTTGTATAAGTGTCCCTTTAAAACCATCCACAGGCACCCTCCAAGAAAAAGAACAAAACACCCACTTGCTTCCCCAGAAGAGGCTCACTTTGCAACCTTTGCGATCTTCGCCGCATTCCAATTCTTTCTGGGACCAGCGACCTTCAAAAGAACTGCATCTACCAATTACACATGGTCACATGCTGAGGAGAAATGGCTGCGGTTGTCAAAAATAGGGTAACCCAAAAAAATGGGCTGCCCTGGTAAATGGAAACTGGGACGAACACCTGCGGTCCCCTGGTATCATTCTGTTGAAACAAACTGCCTATCGCGCTCCTCGTGCCAAGGCCCACACTCCTTGAAGTTGTGTGCAGGACTTCTGTAGTGCAACCCGCTGAGCGCAGCAGGCGAATCCTGGCAGCTTGCAACATCGGATCTAAAAATGGGCGGGGACCTCCAAAATGCGTGCTGTTCCTTTCGGTTGACCTGGACTGAAAAGAAACCAAAATTGGTGGACAAAATCATTTGCTTCCCCAAGAACACGGTGAGGAAGTTGGGTGGTCTTCGTCCAGTGGGTAATTCGGCGTTGATGGATACGCGACACATGCCGGCGTGGCATAAGCAGGGCCCTCATCTTTGATATCTTGGCCCTGGCAAGGAACTGACTAAGCCTCCCTCACATGGAAAGCACAAGGCTCAAATGCTGGTGTTGAGCGTGAAGTGTGTCCAGTCTTTTGTTGTACCCAGAATGAAGCAGTGGCACCTTCTTCTTGCTTGCTGGACCTGTAGTCTTTGCGCCGTCCGTCATTGACCTGAGTTTTCAGCCACGCACTGCATTGCCTCCCAGAACGCTGACTTTGTGATTGAGACCGCAGCAGCTTTTCAACAGAGTCCTGCAGCTTGACCATGGAGTCGATTGTCTGCGCGTGAAACATCTGCCTCGCCGCGAAAGCGTTCCCGTTTTTGCCCCCTTTCGGGACGAGGAATCCAGGTGCCGCGCCCAATGAAACTTGGATCCAGAAACGGATCGTCAGGGTGAACTTTGATCCCTGCCCTCGGCCATGCAACGAAGGAAAGCGCAACATTGTGGGGCCTGCAAGCTTCCAAGTTGGCAGGCTTCCCAAATCAGCGTGCAAAACCTAACCGTGGGTTCTGGATGTCGAGGCTTATATTCACCAAATGGCCCATAGGAATCCAATGGTTTTGGGTGCAACGAAATAACTGAGCTGTTCGCCCTGGCGTTGCTTGAACCAGCTGCGCCAGCAAGGATTGCATGTTCTGGTCCTGTGAAAAGCAGGGTTGGGCAAACTGAATTGACTTGTTGAAACACGTGAAGGGTTGGGCTTTTGAGGGTACCTTGCCGGTACTTTTTTGGGGGCTGGTTTAAAGGGAAGCCAAATGGACTGGTTTTGGGGGCTCCCCCTATTTTGACCTCTGGGCTTCCCTTTCAAGATGTCCAGGGTCTGGTTGCTTTAACCTGTGTTGTCCAACACTCGGAAGGACCGACGTTCGCCCTTGCCTGCATCATTGCCGCCATGGCATTGGTGTCGAAGGTGCCTTGCCAATGTTACCCAAATGGGCATGGGTCCAAATTCAACCACCAGGAACCGCAGGTTCTTCGAGTCCATGTTTCCATTTGCCAGGGTTTCACTTTGGATGCCTACTTTTGATCCGCAGCCAAATGGCGTGCACATCCATCCCCACAAAGTCAACTTTAGACGGAAGACCAAAGGAGCTGAGGAGCGCCAAAGGCTTAGGCGACAGTCGGGCAATCTTCAAATGTCGAGGCCCGACCCCCGGAATGGCTTGGGCATAGACCCACCCACTCTGGTGCTTCGACGCCTTCATCCTCTTCCTGCAGGCAGCTCAGACCAGAAGCACCAAATGTAGGGGCAAACCTCCTTCTGGTCATGGTCATTGCTGCCTTGGGAATCCTTGCCTTGGGTCTAAAATCCTCCCTTCGCTAGTGACAGGCTGCCTTTGATTGCACAAATTTGTCTCCTCCTCCGGTGCCACCTGCGTGAAACCCGAAAACGGGCTGCGTGAAGGCTTCACGCGAGCTCTGCTTGCACGGGGCCGCACGCCGCACGCCGCGCCTCGTCGGGCGCCTTATCAGCGTCTGCCTGGGCATCGTTTCAGCGGTTCTCCAATTCCCATGCCACTCCTTCATGGCACTCTTGTCTTGCTGAGTGCCACTCCCCTTCGCCTTGCCTGTCTTCACCTACCAGTTTCATTGGACAGAGAGGAGGCATGGAAAATATCTGCCTTCTTGGTTGCTATTGACCCCCTGCAAAAAGCTTGACTTTTTTTGGGTCCAAAGGAAAATCCACTATGTCCCCACCCAAAAAAAGAAACAAAGAGCCAGCCAAATAGCCAAAAAGCCTTGAGGCTCATCGTCGAAGTCATCTGCGCCGTGCATCTTTCGCTGACTCTTCAACTTTTCTGCCTGTCAGTGATCAAGCTGGGACGCTTCGCAGCTATCAAAAAGGGAATGATCAGTATTGCATTCGGCCCCCAAATCACCATGGGACCATGGGTAGCTTTTCCCATGTGGGAAAATAATATGTTTAGTGGTTTCCCCAATGGTCATCCTTTTTATCAACCCTCAGTTGCCCTCCGAGCCTTTGCACCCCCCGTCTTCGTGTAAGAAAATCCGAAACCGTCTCAGGCTCTTCTGCCACGCTTGCACAGCGCCTTCTCAGCTTCCTTCTTCTGCGCGTCCGCTGCTGCAAGCAAGCGCACGTATTCTTCATCCTGGAAAACCCAGCGAGATTCCCAGACCAAAACGTCAATCACTTGCGATCTCCTGTAACGGCCTGCGGATGTCTTCGCACATCTGCCTCCAGTGCAAAGGATTCTGCCAGCATCCCAAATTTGTGAATCGCGCCTGAGCACATCGAAGGAGCCACTTCCCAGCCCCTGCCAAGATGCTATTTTGCTGCCATGCATGCGCTCTGCCGGCATTCAAGCGCGGTGTGTGCTGTCAAAGGAAAGTGCAAAACGTGAAAAGCAGTTGTTGGTGATCAGCTCATAATGAAACCCTGGCACGTCTGCCTCCAACTGCGACATGGATCGATCCGTGCTGCGGATGACATCACCTCGCCCCGCACAGCTCATGGCTGAGGAACATCTACTATCCCGCAGATTCACCCTGGGAATCCCCCAAAAACAATGATGTTCTTTAGGAATCTCTCTTTAGGAGACCCCTTTATGGGGGTTCTTCCTTTTCAGCAATTTCCAGGTGCAAAGGTCGTAAGGCCAGTACGGACATGCACTGGGTTCCGCAAAGCTTCGGTGGCCTGGCACCATGCAGCGCGGACCCAAAAAGGAGCGGCCTTGTTTCATTGCTGTTTTCTTCGCGGCCCTTTTGAATCATTGAATCTTCAAAGAAAGGCGGCCGAATTGGGAGTAAGACATAGGGGCGACAAAAAACCACTATATAATATGGCACTGGACAGGAACTGGATTCCTTAGAAGAGGAAATTGATCTTCCAGGTACCAGCCCACTGGTGGCTTTCTGTGGGAGGAACGGTAAAAAGAACTTGGCTGTCCGTTTTCTCATCCATCGCTTGAAGTTTAACCTTTGGCGGTCTAGTGGAATCTATCACTAAACCTAAATCTGCGCCTGTTTCATGACCTCCGGGTCATGCAGCATGAGGTTCAGCTCGGGACAGCTCTCCAGGAGCTGCAGGGTGAGCGAGTTAGGCGCGCGGATCTCAAGAAACAATCATCCAATTCTTGCTGGCTCATTTTTTTTTGGGCACCCCCCAAAAGGTGGTCTTCCTCTTGGTTTCCCTTTAAAGCCACCAAACAGGGGGTGCGATTCGCCTCGAAAAAAGACGAGACACATGGTTCCCTTCATCTTGCTGGTCCGACAGGTAGGGAATGACCTTCCGGGATACTCCCTTAACGGAAACTATCGGGGATCGTTTATAGGGGTCTTTCCCTCATTCCCTTCTGAGAACCAGCAAGAAAAATTTTTGGGGGGTCTCACATTATGAGACAAGCCCATACAGGTGTTTCCTCCAAAATGGTGGACCCAGCGCTAAAAGGAAACCAAATTCTGGGGGAGTTCCCAAGATTCAATATCAACTCTGGTCCTTGGACAGGCGGGGATCCATCTTCAACAAGCTCCGCATGAAATCGTGGTCATTCAGCAAGCTCTGCATCGCCGGCGACTGGCAAGCGCCAGTCGATTCGCAGGTAACTTACGCGAGAAACCGGCGAATGAACCTCCAGCATCTGCTGCAGGATGTCGGGATTCTGAAGGACATGTCTCCTGAGCTTTGGGTCAATAATAAGGTGTAGTAGGTATCCAAACTGGAACCCTGCTACATGTGAGCAAAAACTTTGAGTACCTTGGCCGAAAACTTGACCCGTACTCGGGGGTTTTAGCATGAACTGAGAGGCCCGCTGGAGTGCGGCCAGCTGCGTCGGCATCTGGCTGATATCAACGCCGCTCGGGCCCTGCCATCGCTCAAGAAAGGCTTCAGCATCCGCGAAGAAAATGTGACAAGCGAAAACGCCATAAGGAAGAGCTTCATCCCCAGGGAAAGTACTCATGTCTGGTCACGAGCTGCAAGCAGACATGGCTTGCAACATTGAGCGCCCAAAACGAATAGATCTTTGGCTTTACCACGGTTTATAAGGCTATCCTCCCATGAAACCTAACCAAATGAAACCAAATTGAACCAGGCCAAATCGGTGGACGTGTTTTTGCCCTTGCATTGCGGCGGGCGCGCATCTCCACCACCTTGCTGTCCATGAAGCCTCCAGCGCGGAAGTTCGGGGGAGAATCCGCCAGTCGAATCGGGGCCCAGGCAGGTGGATGGTGCTGTTCCGATCTACGCCATAAGCTTCCAGAGTGCGCCCATCCTCGCGCTCACAAATTGGGGACCCCCTTTGGTTGAGCGGTTGCTTGAAGAAAGTGGAAAGTCAAAGCCATGCTGGGTCTACCCCTTAAAACTATAAATCGCAAACCCAAGGCTTTTGCTTTCTTGCTCACGGTTGGTTTGCACTTCACTCCTGTAGCAATCGACCTGCAAAGACCAGCCGCTGGCGGTGCCGCTTGATGCCGCACCTCGCTTCGAGTGACGTCACTTCCGTCGGCTTCCGTCGCTCAGACCAGGGGCTTGGGTGCCAGAATCGATCTGAACTCCTCAATCCGCGTCTTCAGGTCCACATCAAGATGGACCTCGGAGTGAGGAGGAACGGGCCAAAACAGAAAATGGGAAGAGTGTGGGATGTACCCTCCCAACATGGAAGGGCACAAACCCCCTTCCCAACTAAAAGTAATCTTTCTACCAGAAATCGTGCACTTCCGTGGAATCGTCGGTGGGAGGGTAACTGAACCAAACTGGCCCTTTCGCTCTCCGGCCTAGCCCTACGCCCGGCTTCCGACTTCCAAGCTTGGGAAGGCACCAGGCTGCCATCAGGCAGCTTCACCGTGATAAAGGCCACCGGCCTCGGGACACTGTTTGAACCCTCTCAAGGTCCACTTATTCTAAGCCAAACGGGCAAGTTGGACAAACTGGTGTGGCTGACTGACTGAGCGACTGTCTGGCTGGCTGGCCGGCTGGCTGGCTGGCTGGGGCTGGCTTGGCTGGCCTGGGCCTGGCCTGGCCTGGCCTGGTCGGCTGGGGGCTTAGCACCAGCACAATGGTGCTAAGGGTGGAAGGGATGTTGGAAGTCCGCGACTGCCAGTTGGGTGTGAATTCATTTACGTGGAAATTCATGTCCAACCACTTGGCTGCCTTCCAAGAGGTCCTTGCAAGTTCTTATTTTTTGTGTGTGTAGGTGTGTAGGTGTGTAGGTGTGTAGGTGTGTAGGTGTGTAGGTGTGTAGGTGTGTAGGTGTGTAGGTGTGTAGGTGTGTAGGTGTGTAGGTGTGTAGGAGTGTAGGTGTGTAGGTGTGTAGGTGTGTAGGTGTGTAGGTGTG
>CAUJNA010001778.1:0-56778 GCA_963377175.1 Effrenium voratum
CAGGCAACTTGCCAGGGGAGTTTTCCCCTTGCCGCTGTCTCCGTAGAAGATCAGAGTCCTTCGCTCGTCGCGAGCTCGCCCGTAGGCCTCGATAAAGTCCAGTGGCTGCTTCTGGTGGACCTCGGGGTTGTACCACCAGCAGTTCACGGTGCTCTCGTTGATGACGAAGTCGGTCATCAGAAGTTGGCGATGGCGCGACACCAGCAGGCTCTCCGTTTGCAACTGGTCGTCCTGGAGTTGCTTGCGGAGCTGCAAGAGGGCCCGAGCAAGTGCACGAACTCGTCCTCACTGTTCGGCGGGCGCTTGCCGGTGTTCAAGGCCTTGTCGCCTCGGAAGGTCGTGTCGAGCTTGATGAGATGGCTCTGGAACTCGGACGTTGTCATATCGTCGTAGTTCTTCAAAACCCGTCGTGGGGAGAACTCTGGCGCCGGAGGTTCGTTTGCTGCAACAAGGCCGTCGTACTCGCCCCGACTCATGGCCCGCATGGTCCCCTTCTGCTCCAAGCAGTTGGCCATCAGCTTCACGACATCGTGAAGCTTCCCCTTGACAAGCTTGTAGAGCTGGGTGGACGCCGGAGGATGGGGCAGCAGCTTCATGGTGGGCTTGTGGAAGAAGACCCACAAGTTTGCCCCTCTTTCGGGTCGAAGCACGACGTGGTGGCCGACGGCAGGAGGCTGAGCTTGGCCCACGAGGCGCCACGCCATCCAAGCGCAACCTTTGCCCTGGTACTTGTCGTCCCCCACGCTGTAAAGGCACTCCAGCAGTTCTGCTTCGGGCACACCCGGGCCGGTGTGGCGGAACTCGCAGGGAACCAGACCGTGGTTGCTGCTGTGGAAGACGGGAGCGGCCTTGTTCCTCATGAAATCCTCCTCTCGCGGCTCGGCGGCCCTTGGCAGCAAGAAGGTGGTTACCTCCGGCTCCGGCTCCGGCTTCTCCGGCTCGCTCGCCTCGCTCGCCTCGCTCGCCTTCCTCTTCAAGTTCAGGTAAATGGGCTGGCGCGGAGACTGAGGCTTCACGGGCGGAGTGTCCGGGGCGGCTTCGCGGCGATCCAACCACTCCACCAGGCGATGCTCCAAGTTCGTCGCCGGGTAGTCTTCACCCGCGGGCTCCTGGCCGGCCTTGACGAGTTCTTCTAAGATGGGCAGAGCCTGCTTGCAGCCGATGCTGTGGTAGGACAGTATCTCCCGCATGTCGCCCAGGGTCTCGAGCACGCGAGTCCCCATTCTCACGGAGTGCGGAAGGGCGGTAGACAGCACCAGGTTCGCTGCCGCCTCGCGCGCCTCGCGCTCGCACTCGGATCGAGTCGCCATCGCAGACTGAGCTTGCTTCTCGAGCAAATAGTGACGTTGTTGAAAGCCAGCTGTGTTTAAACCCTACAGGCACCACCCCGCCCGCTGTGAAAACGCTCTGAGGGCATAACCCGTTTGAACGCACCCAGCTGCCCCCCTTCCTGGCATCCAAACCCGTGCGAAAAGCTATTCTCCCCGATCATACGCGCACGCATGATCGGGGAGAATGCGCCAACCAAAAAAAAAAACTGGACCCGTAAAAAAAGAATGGCAAGTTGGGCGAGACAACGACAGCAGATCACGGAGGCCGCGGACGGCGGCGCCCGGGCTCGCACGGGGGCGGATGGTGCCGTCGTGCTGAACCTGCGGCGCGGACCGGGGGCCTACGCGCTGCTCTCGCGCGCGGACGGGCAGCTGACCCGCGCGGGCCAGCACTACTACTCCCACCTGGGCCTGCGGCTCCCAGCAAGGACTTCGACTACAACCAGCCCCTCATCCGCGAGGGGCCCAACGACTACATCCTGCTGCGCAACGGGCAGAAGAAGCTCGTGCGCTCCCTGCAGGGCGAGGGCTTCTTCCGCGACAAGTACTACGAGTACCTGGTCCACGTGCCGGTGATCATCCGTGGCAGGCGGCGCAGCGGGCGGAACGCGGGCGCGGGCTACGAGCGCAGGGACTGGCTGCCGGTGAACGAGCTGGGCGGGGCCATGACGAGGCGCCCGGCGCACCTCACGGAGGAGCAGGTGGCGCAGCGGGTCAGGCAACAAGTGGAGGCCTCGCTGGACCCGGGCGGCCCCATCCTGCAGCTCTCGGACGAGACCTACTTCCTCGACCCCGTGGGGCACTGGGTGGTCAGCACCCAGAGCACGCACTACAGGAACTCCAGAGGAACCGAAGGTGGAAGCACCTGGAGAGCCGCGTGGCCCTCATGGAGTACGCCCGAGCCCCAAGCTGCCTCCTCTGGTTTTTAAGGCGCAGGCGTGCGCAGCGTCCCGCACGAGAGACGCTCTGTACGTCGGCGTGGACGTGGTGCGCTGAGGCGCAACGGGCAGGCCAACGCCCCCTTCCTCCTGCCCATCCTGTGCCCGCGGACCGGCGTTGAGCCCAGTGACGGCGTGCTGGCCAGGTACCTGGGTTTGTGGAGGCTGCTCGCGAACGCGTTAAGGCAGTATCCATGCCTGAACCCCGTATGCCGCTTCTCCGTGGGCCCGCTTCGGTACTCGAAGGTTCAGCGTGCATAGGACCTGGGCGTCTGCCGCTGGGACCACATCGTGTTGGGCATCTCCGCGCGGAGCCACGTGGACGCGGCGACGCTGCGCGCGCGCTGGAGCGCATGGACACCGCGTGGCCCGAAAACGAGGAGCACATGGCCAAGCTCAGCGTGAACGCGATGATAGGCCTGTGGGCGCGCAGCACGGAGGTGGTCTACAGCGTGCGCAGCAGCAGCAGCGAGCTGGACGGCGCGGGCGCGGACTTCTCTCAGGCCTTCGCCTACGAGGGGGGCATGGTGTGGGACTTCGTCTACGCCAGGAGGCTGCTGAGCAACGGCACCTACCGCCCCATCCACGACGCGGTCCTGGGCTTCGAGCACTGCATGGTGGCCAGGGCCCGGCGCATCCTGGACGCGCCGCCGCGGTACCTGGCGCAGGTGAAGACGGACTGCCTGCTGACGCAGCGGCTGCCGAAGCGCTTCGCGGAGCGGCTGCGGGCGCTGGAGGCGCTGCGCCACCCGGACGGCACGCCGGTCTACCGCGTGGAAGAGACGAAGCCGCTGCTGGGCAGCAGGGCGCCGCGCATGGAGGCGGAGCGCCCCACACAGCGGAGGTGGAACGGGGTGGACGACCCCGTGAACCACTGCCTGGCGGGCAACTCCCTGCTGCTCACGGGCCTGCCGGGCACCGGAAAGACGCACCTGGCACGGACCATTGTTGCGAGGCTGCGAGAGCAGGGCGAGGCGGTGCACCTGGTGTCCAAGACACACTGCTCCGCGCAGAACCTGGGCCTGGGGGCGCAGACGGCCAACCACTGGGTGCGCAGGTACGTGCGCGGGGGCAGCGCGCAAAAGCTGGACTGGCTGGTGGTGGAGGAGATCACGCAGCTGGACATGGCGCTCTGGGCGGACCTGGCCTGCGTGGGGCTGAACGCCGACGTGAAGTTCCTGCTGCTGGGAGACTTCCGGCAGCTGCCGGCAGTGCTGGACTCCTGGGCCGGGCGGCCCATCAGCGCGCCGTTGGAGCACAGCCAGCTGATCCGCGACCTGGCCGGCGGGCACAGGCACGAGCTCACGGAGAACAGGCGCTCCGACCCCGGCATCTTCAACTTCGTGAAGTGGCTGCGGGTCGGCGAGGAGGCGTGCCCCACGCTGGAGCAGGCCAAGGCGAGGCTGAGGGAGCTCTACCCCTCCAAGCCCGGGTGGCCGGACACCACGCTGGTCATCAGCCACAGCAAGCGCATGGCCGTGAACGCAGCGGCGAACCGGGGCCCTGGCGCCGGAGGCCTCAAAGCTGCTCCAGCTGGAGACGCAGGTCATCCACATAGAGCATGAGAGTGTGGCCGGGGCTGCGCCTCATCGGGGCCGGCGGAAAAATTCCCAAGAGCGTCTTTGTGGCCGTGGCGGAAGTGGAGCCGGACGGAGTGAGGCTGGACAACGGCATGCGGCTGAAGAACCAGGAGCTGCTGCGGGCCACCCGGCCGAGCCACGCAGTGACCTACGCCAGCTGCCAGGGCCTCACCCTCCACAACCGCGTCCGCCTGGACCTGGAGTCCTGCCACCTCACGCTGCGCCACCTGTACGCGGGCGCCTCAAGGGCCACGAGCTCCGAGCTGCTGGAGGCGGCCTAGAACGGGCAGCACGGCGCCTCCAGGGGCTCCAGCATGAGGCGGCGCACCTCAAAGAGCACGCCCCACTGCCTGCCCATCAGCCACACGTGCCGGGCCTCCACAAGCGCGCGGCCCCTGCGGCGCGCGAACTCCGCGGGGCGCGGCACGCGGTTGCCGGCGGTGTCCCAGAAGAGGCAGCGCTCCAAGTCCATCTTGCACTTCACGTGCTTGCCCTTGGCGCTCACCTTGACGGCGCGCTGCAGCTGGCTCTCAAGCTCCGTGCGGGCGGCCCCCGGAAAGGGCTTCTGGAAGACGATCATGTTGTCGATGACGCCCTGCTCCACCTCCTCCGTCCACAGCTCCAGGTTGGTGTTGCTCGCAAAGCACACTCCCACCCTCTTGGCCCCGTCGTCCTGGAAGTTGCCGGGCTCCCACAGCACCTCCACGTCCACCTTGCACACCAGCGCGCCCTGATGGGAGTCCTCTATGGACATAAACTTCCCCCCCTTGGCATTGGTCTGAACGTCCAGCCCGAGTGCAAGCTTCATTGCGAAGTTCGGCTCCTTTTTTTATCCGTAGGAAAAAAGTCCGGTCCGATGAACACGCGAGTCTTCTTGGTCGTCGCAGTGGCGGTGATCTTGCTCTTTAAAAATGCCGAGGCTCCTGGAGCTTTTCTGCGGCACCAAGTCGGTGGGCAGGGCCTTCGAGGCGGCGGGCTGGGAGGTCGTCTCCCTGGACATCGTGTCGAAATTTGAGCCCACCATCCTCTGCGACATCCGGAGCTGGGACTACACGACGTTCCCGCCGGGGCACTTCGACATGGTCTGGGCCAGCCCGGTCTGCACGGAATACAGCCGCGCGCTGACGACGCGCCCGCGGCGGCTCCTGGAGGGCGACGCGCTGGTGCTCAGCGCCCTTGAGATCATTGCGCACTTTGACCCGCTCATGTGGGTCATAGAGAACCCGGCCACCGGGCTGCTGAAGACCCGGCCGTTCATGGAGCGCCTGCCCTGGGTGGACGTGACATACTGCAAGTACGGAACTCCGTACAGGAAGCAGACGCGGCTGTGGACCAACATGCGCTGGAGGCCGAGGCGGAGCCTGTGCAGGCCCGGCAGCCGCTGCGAGGCGTGGCAGGACGGCAGGCACCTCCGGGCCGCGCAGCGGGGGCCGCGGCTGATGGAGGGGCAGTACGAGAGGGTCAGCCAATCACGCGAGCTGCTCTACAGCGTCCCTGCTGCGCTGTGCGAGGAGATTGCGCGCGCGGCCACGGAGGAGCTTGCGGAGCGGCTCAGCATTCCGGACTGAGTCTTCCTCTGGAAAATGCCCATTTTTCCATGTTTTTTGCATGTTTTTTGGGCGGTGCCACTAAACGCCAAAAATGGTGAAGAGGGGCACCCCCGCCTTTTTTCTCGTTTTTGGGCGCATTCAAAAGCGGTGCCACGTTTCACCAAAAATGGTGAAGAGGGGCACCCCCGCCTTTTTTCTCGTTTTTTGGGCGCACTCAAAAGCGGTGTCACGTTTCATCAAAAATGAAGAAGCGTGACACCCCCGCCTTTTTTTCTCGTTTTTGGGCGCACTCAAAAGCGGTGCCACTAAACTTCAAAAATGAAGAAACATGGCACCCCCGCCTTTTTTCTCGTTTTTTGGGCGCATTCAAAAGCGGTGTCACTAAACGCCAAAAATGGCGCAGAGCGACACCGGGCCTTAGTCAAGCACAGAGACGCCCGTGCCGGAGAGCGTCACCAGCTGGTAGGCCACCAAATGAATGAACAGGTCCGTCATCGTGCCGTCCAGGCCCTTGAAGGTGAACCGGGCAAGGTCGCCCGAGCGGGTGCTGACGCCACTCAGCGGCATCTTGGGCACGCGCTCGGTGGGAAAGCCGGCAATGAAGCTGTGGCGCAGGTAGCCCACGCGGCCGATGTCGATGTTGCGCACCGTGTCGTCGTAGGTGCCCGCGAGGACGGAGAGGAAGTGGAAGTGCTCCGAGGCTCCCTTCATGGGGTTGTGAGGGTACTGCAGGCTGCCCAGCTGCATCTGAGACTCCAGGAGGCTGTCCTCCTGCCTGGCCGCGCCGATGGGGGCCACGTCCTGCCCCGGGTTGGCCAGCAAGTGGATCTTGGAGCCCGCGTCGTTGTCCCAAAAGGTCACGAACGCGCCCATGAGTTTCGTGAAGGCGCGCGCCACGGTGACGTTGTGCTCCGCCACGCCGTTCGGGACGCTGGACTGCTGCGTGTGCACCGTGGGGTAGCTGAACACCAGGGACCTTCCTGAGAGGAGCACGCGGTTGAAGGACTCCACCAGCGCAGAGTCCAGGACGACCTGGGAGGCCAGAACTCGGACGTTCTGGATCTCGAAGTCGGTGCTCAGCGTGGCCCCCGCCGGGTGCGCGCCGGCGTTCTCGGACCACAGCGCAGTGGTCGCGTCCGCAAACTCAATTTCTATCACCAGGTTCAGCTGCGGCGGCAGCATCTTCCCGCAGCGCAGGATGCCCACCATGGTGGGGCGCAGCAGCACGTCCGCGTAGCCGCCCTGGTGCACCGCGCGGGCGATGCGCGGGTCGTTCACTTCGTCGAAACCCTCCATGGCCTTGTTGCGGTTGTACTCTCTGCCCTTCAGCAGGTCGTGCACGGCCACGGTGCGCCCGTAGTAGTTGATGTCGTCGCAGCGCTGGCCGTTGGCGAAGACCTGGACGCGCTGGACGAAGCAGGCGGGGTTGGGCGTGGCTGGGGCCAGCGGGTTGGTGCCGTCCGTGTTCCTGACGCGGAAGGCGATCTTGATGGACTCGGGGTCGATGAAGGACGTGCCGCTGGTCAGCGGGATGCGGCAGACCCTAGAGGTTGTGGGGGAGAAGGAGCTCAGCGAGCTGGGGAAGTACTGCACGTCATGCCGCGCCGTCACGTAGCTGGTGTTGCTTGTTTTCAGCTTGTAGTCCAGGCTCTGCATCAGCTCATCCTGGGCTCCGGCGGTGACTACCTCCATGCTTGTTTATATACACGCATTTTGACTCGTACGGCGAAGGAAAACTATTCTTCCAGTGCGTACATAGATGTACGGACGAGAAGAATAGCGTTTTGTGGCGCAAAACCGTGCAAAAAAGCTATTACTCTAGTGTCTATATTGATATAGGCACTGGAGTAATAGCATTTTTTCAGCGCAAAACCGTGCAAAACGAGCTATTAGCCCGGTCCGTATGTGTATATACGGACGAGGCTGATAGCATTTTGTGGCGCAAAACCGTGCAAAAGCTATTAGCCTCGTGCCTACATTTACGTAGGCACTAGGCTAATAGCTTTTTTCAGCCCAAAACCATGCAAAACAAGCTATTAGCCCAGGGCCTACATTTGCGTAGGGCCTGGGCTAATAGGATTTTGCAGCGCAAAGCCGTGCAAAAAAAACTCTCCCCCAGGAGGGTTTTTATTTTTTTTAAGCAGCCTCAATGTCTCGCGCCAGCTGGTCAAAGCTGGGCGGAGGCAGGCTCCGGCGTGACTGCCCGGAACTGGAGCTCGCCCGCGAGCTCTGGGACTGGGGCAGGGCCACGGGGTTCAGGCCCCAGGAGAAGGGGCGCGGCGTGTTTGGACTGCGCCTGGACGCGGAAGCCGGACTGCGAGGAGGCGCGGCTGCTTGCGGGGCTGCCGGACGTGCTGCTGCCTGAGCGCAGCGTGAAGTGCTGAGGCTGAGTGGCGTCATTCATGTTGTTGGCGGACCGGACGTCCTGCACGGCCGCGTCCTCGCTGCCCTGCTGGGGCCGGAAGAGCGTGTTCTCCAGCACCCAGCCCGTGCCGCGCGCGAGGCCGTAGGCTGCGCCGCCCGCAATGCCCACGGCCAGCCCCGCCGTTGCCGCCGCGCCGACTCCCGCCGCGCCAGCCAGCGTTCCAGCAACCTCGCCCGCGGTGGGCGCCAGGGCTGCGGCCCCCTCGGCCAGGCCCCCCAGGTACCCAAAGGCTCCGCCCACGCCCTCGGCGGCAACGGCAACCTCGCCCTCCTCCGCAGCCACGGCCGCCGTCTCCTCAACGGCCTGCGCTGCGCCGCGCTCCACCTCCTGCGCGCGCTGCCCCGCCTCGTCCAGGAGGCGCTCCACGTCACTGGGCCGGCCTATGATCTGCGGAGGCGGCTGCGCCGGGCCCGGACGGGGCAGCACGTTCAGGCGCACGTACTCAGCTGCGTCCTGGGGCAGCTGAGAGCGGAAGGCCTGCGCGGCTGCAAGTCCCGCGGCCCCTGCGCCTACGAGGTCCGCTGCCGCCTGAGCGCCGTCTGCAGTGCCGCGCAGACGGTCCGTGATGGAGGGCGGCCCCTGCCCGTTGCTGGCCAGCGCGCCGGCCTCGGGGTCTCCCGCCAGGTCGTCCTCAACAAAGCGGGTTCCGCCGTACCCTTGGTACCTCCGCGCAAGGCGCACGTCCTCGTCCGTGGCCTCTGCGGGAGTGCGGAAGCCTTCCTCGGGATGCAGGGGCGTGTGCTGCAGGGGCCGGGGGTTGGGGTCCTCGCTGGACTGCACAAAATCGTCCAGGTAGAAGTGGCTTGTGATGAACGAGGTGGCCTTGCGGTCCGGCTGGTCCAGGGGCAGCGGCTCGTTCCGCTCCAGGTAGCCCACCACCTGCTCAAAGCGCGGGCGCTGGTTGAAGCCGTGCGCCCGAAGTGCCTTCATTTACTGTTGCGCAACTTCGTCCGCCGCCCGTTCCACGCCCCGGCGCTCGGCCCGCGCGTAGCGCAGCTGGGGTACCTGGCGGTGCACGGCCTCCGTCAGCCGGCTCACGTCGTCCAGGTGCCGCTGCCCCTCCTGCGCCTGCCTGCGCTCCCCAAGCCAGTTGTTGAAGGCCCGCGCCTCCTCCAGTTCTCGGTAGCGCTTCAGCAGCAGCGGCTGCAGGTTGTAGCTGGGGTACGTTCTGCGGAACCACCGGAGCATCCGCGGCTCGTTGCGAGGTTCAATCGACATCATGCTTTTATACCAGTACGCTTGCGCCTGTGGTCAGCCGGTCATAGGCGCCGGTGCAGCCGGTGCCTCAGCCGCTGCCTCAGCCGGTGCCTCCGCCGGCGCCTCCGCCGGTGCCTCCGCCGGTGCCTCCGCCGGTGCCTCCGCCGGCGTCTCAAGTGGAGGCTTTGGCTTGCGCTTTGGAGCAGCCGGCTCAGTAGGCACGTCCTGCTTCGGTTTGTTCTTGCTCCCAGGGGGCCTGCCCCGCCGTTTCGGTTCCGGTGCCTCCGGCGCAGCGTGTGGTGCAGCGTGTGGTGCCTCCGGCGCAGCGTGCACCTCCGCCTCTTGCGCCTCCGCCTCGTGTTCGGTTGGCTCCATTTAATTATACGTGGTCAAGATATAACACGAACGACAAAGACGACCCGCGAAGCCGGACGACGTTGCCGTCCAGGTCGGTCAGGCGGAAGCGCATGTGCCTCAGGGTAACCGGGCCCCTGAGGGCCATGAAGTGCCCGTCGTCTGAGCCCGTCTCCACAATGGTGCCCACTCCGCTCTTCAGCGTGATCTTGGAGAGGATGTCGTCGCCCAGGTTGCCCAGCACTCTGCTGGCGTTGGCCAGCTGGGCGCAGCGCAGGTAGACCTCGTTGTGCGCCATCATCCGGACGAACTCGAAGACCTGCTGCCCGCCTGAGACGAAGCTCGGGCCCAGCATGTGGTCCACGCTGAAGGGCTTGGCGGGAGAGGCGGGCGGCGCGGAGGGGTAGTCCGCGGCATCTGGGAATTGCTGGCGCAGCTCCAGGTCGTTCAGGATGAGCCGGTTGCCGTCGTAGGCAACGCTCAGACTGTTCGTGGTCTCGCTGTAGGTGGCGGTGGCAAAGTTGGAGCTGATCCAGGCGGCCAACCGTGCGCCAGTGTACGCGCCCTCGGGCAACAACGCCCAGTTCAGCGTGCCCAGCGCGGCGTCGACCCAGTAGAGGTAGCGGCCCCGGTCCGTGGACAAAAAGCTGTCGGCCAGGCGGATCTTGTAGACGGCGAGCCGGGCGTCGCTCTGCAAGTGCAGGGACTCTCCCAGGTCTACCTCAAAGTCGCTGTCCGAGCCGGCCACTCTCTTGCGGCTGTCCACGTAGATCGTCGTCATCCTTTTCCATAGGAGGCCACCAGTTCGACGGACGACGGGTGGCCGGACTGCTGCGACGGAAGTGCAGCAGGAGATGTTCTCGCATTTAGCGTTGATCAGCGTGGAGCTGGCGAACAGCTTCTGGCCCAGGAAGCTGAGCGCCGCTCCCATCGGCGTCTTTTTCAAGTGCGAAACGCTCTTCAAAGCGCTTGTAGAACATTTCATTCCTCGGCTTCAGGTAGTAGACGAAAGGAAACTGTAGGGTTCCCGCGTCGCCTGCTCGTACAGCCGGTACAGCTGCTCCTTCGGCAGCAGGGCGCTCAGCTCCTCAATAACGGCGTCCAGCTCGTGCTGGTTGCGCAGCCTCCAGCAGCAGAGGAATTGCTGGTTGACCCGCACGGCGGCACTGATGAGCCTCAGCTTCTGCGAGCTCACCCAGGTACTGATCTGCATGTGCCGGCCCCTGATGAAGAGAGTGTCCAGGGCGCCGTGAGGCTTGTGCAACTGCGGCGTGTCAGCAAAGTCGTCGATGACTACAAGCACCTGGTACAGTTTCTTCATTTCCAACTTCTTGGACGCCTCCGTGATCTTGCGCTGCTGCTGATGATGCGCCGCAGCGCCGCCTCGTCCCACTCGTCCCAATACGTCTGCTCCCGCTCTGTGTTCACCCCCAGGTCCCCCTCAATGTACTTCTTGACGGGGATCCAGCCGTCGTCTATGTTCACACTCGGGCTGAAGACGTAAATTCTCTCAAAGACGCCGCGATACTGCTCCAGAATCAGGCTGATCAGAGCCACGGTTTTGCCCGATTTTGATGGCCCGAGGAAGATGCCCGTGCATGGCACCAGGGGCACCACGGGGTCAGAGGGCTGCTTACTGCTATACTCTGTCGTAGGAAACAGCTTGATCTTCCCCATTCCTTTGCGTTACTTGCCAAATTTGAAGCCGGGAAGCTGGGCGGCGAGTCTGTCAGCGCACTGCTATACAGCAGGGCGCTGACGGAGTTTTCCGGGCAATCCGGGCGGCGAGTCTGGTAGCGTAGTGCTGTACAGCACTGCGCTCCCAATGTTTTCTGGGAGACACCGGGGCAATCCTGTGCCCACGCCAGGATTGAGTGAAGCAATCCTGCGCCCACGCCAGGATTGAGTGAAGCAATCCTGTGCCCACGCCAGGATTGAGTGGGGCAATCCTGTGCCCACGCCAGGATTGACGGCTGGGCGTGTGAATGGTGAAAAAACACTCCGGGAGTTATCCTGCGAGGACCGGCAAACTCCCGGACCTCCCGCGCTGGCCCGGCGATGGGTTTTTGGGCAAAAAAGCGAAGTCGGAATTCCGACTTGGGTGGAAGAATCCCGACCTCGGTGTTGCGCGGGCTCGGCAGGCTGGAGGCTCCGATGCCGGGCAGGTGGCGGTGCGTTCATCCTGCTAGCCTCCGGTGGTCTCTGCCGCGGCGGGCGGGCTGGCGCCTGTGGGTTTTAAACACAGCTGCCTCTATTCTGGCGCATTCATTTGCGTCGCCGCTTGCCGGGACGTGTGAGAAAACACTAAGAGTGTTCAGCAATGGCACCTGTGCGCCGGCCTGTGAAGAAATGCCCACACGGGCGGCGGCGGGCTCAGTGCCGCGACTGCGGCGGGTCGTCCTTCTGCGTGCATGGGCGGTGGCGGCCTCATTGTCGCGACTGCGGCGGCTCGTCCGTCTGCGGACACGGGCGACTGCGGTACCAGTGCCGCGAGTGCGCCGGGACGTCGGTCTGCGAGCATGGGCGGCTGCGACCTCAGTGTCGCGACTGCGGCGGCACGGCAATCTGTCAGCACATGCGACAGCGGGCACACTGCCGCGACTGCCGCAGTTTTGTCTGTCGCTGTCCTCGGCAAGATCTCCCGTTTGCCGGGGCGCCGAGCTTGCTGCGACATATGCAGACGATGCACGGCGACAACCCGCGCGCAGTGACCAAGAGTAAGGAGCTTGAGGTGCACCAAGCACTCCGCGACGCGCAGATCGCCTTTGAGTACCAGCACTACCTGCCCTTCCGTGGCTGCGGGTTGGAGTCGGAGACGGCGCACGCCTTCGCCGACTTTGCTCTGCCAATGCCGTGGGGCTACGTGCTGCTGGAGGTTGACGAGGAGCAGCATAAGGCTTACGACCCCAGCTGCGACGTGCGCAGGGACTTCGACATGGCCGCCAGCGTGGCGCTCGGCAGCGGCCACAAGCTGCTGGTGCTGCGCTACAACCCGGACGCCTTCAAGATTGCCGGCATGACGCGGCGGACCACCAAGAAGGAGCGCCGCGCGCAGCTGATCCGCCTGCTGGGCGAGCTGTTGGCGCGCGAGCCGGAGGCGCCTTTCACCCGCCTCTTTCTCTTCTACGACCGGGACGCGGAGAACAGCGCGCTGCCCTGCGTGGCGGAGCACTGGTCCGAGCCCGTGCGCGCCGTGTCCCGCTGCGCCTAGAGTCAGGCAGTTTTCTGAGAGCGGGGCAATCCTGCATTGGGCACAGGATGGCGCGCTAGGTATCGAAGCCGTTGGGCGAGCCAAACGAGGTTGGGCGAGCCCGTACTCATTGGGCGAGCCCGTACTCATTGGGCGAACCCGTACTCATTGGGCGAGCCATCAAACGAGGTTGGGCGAGCCAGTACTAAGGGGCCGTTGGGCGAGCCAGTACTCGTTGGGCGAGCCACTCAACCACTTTCACAGTGGCCTCCACTTTCAGTGTCCCACAACGCCCGCGCCTTGGCGCTCCTACGGTGCCAGCTCGGCACTGTGCCTGCTCGGCACTGTGCCTGCTCGGCACGTTTAGTTAAGTGCCTGCTCGGCACGTTTAGTTAAGTGCCAGCTCGGCACGTGCCCGCTCGGCACATCTACTTACTGGTGCCTGCTCGGCACTGCACCCCCCCACGGTGCCAGCTCGGCACCGGGGTGCCTGTGCCTGCTCGGCACGTGCCCGCTCGGCACTGCCTGTGCCCGCTCGGCACGTGCCCGCTCGGCACTGCCTAGGTGCCCGCTCGGCACCGCCTGTGCCCGCTCGGCACTGCCTAGGTGCCCGCTCGGCACCGCCCTGCCTGCGAAGTTCAGGATGTCCAGGATGTGCGACCTACGTACGGCAGCCTGACAGGAAAAAAACAGAGGAGGGGGGGCACGTTGGGGTTGAGCCACATGACATGCAAAACCGTGCAAAAAACGTGCAAAAAACGTTCACGTGTCATGACATGCAAAAAACAAGCTGTTCCACGCGTCATGCAAAAAAACAAGCTGTTCCACGTGTCATGAAAAAAAACAAGCTGTTCCACATATCATGTCATGCAAAAAAACAAGCTGTTCCACGTGTCATGAAAAAAAACAAGCTGTTCCACGTGTCATGTCATGCAAAAAAACAAGCTGTTCCACGTGTCATGCAAAAAACCGCGTGCAAAACCGTGCAAAAAAACTTATTCTTTCGCTTAGCTCGCGCCTGACTTGAGCCAAAACTTGGGCGAAGCCCTCCAAACGTACTCGCAGTACCTACGCATTACTTACATACCAGAAGACACAATATACTTGTCGCATGTGTGTGACATCACTGAATCTGCACATGAAGCGGCACTCTTTTCTTCAAATGGGGCGATTCAGGTTGCCTCACCCGCATCCAAGCGGCTTAGGGCTAGGCTGAACATTCTGAAGTCGGGGCGGGTTAAAGCCAGGCAAATGCTGGCAGGGTGGGACGACTTCAAGCCTCTCTTGTATTTTTACAAAAGAGGCAACCCTCCCTACCCACCCGAGCCTATATGTCCACATGCATTCACATGTGTGCGAGTGTGGTTGCGTGAACCAACAAACTCAAATGCCTAAAAACTCAAGTCAGTTCGTTTTACAAATGCCTGTTTGTAAAACTCCGCAAGCTTTTTGCTCAAGAATAAGGTATCCATCTCTGCGAGAGTTTCAACTTATTCTTTCGCTTAGCTCGCGCCTGACTTGAGCCAAAACTTGGGCGAAGCCCTCCAAACGTACTCGCAGTACCTACGCATTACTTACATACCAGAAGACACAATATACTTGTCGCATGTGTGTGACATCACTGAATCTGCACATGAAGCGGCACTCTTTTCTTCAAAGCGCAAATGGGGCGATTCAGGTTGCCTCACCCGCATCCATCCCAGTTACACTCGTGAGGCCTGCTACTTTGCAGATGTCACTCCATGCAAACTGTGTTCTCTGGCTGCCCTGTTCTTCCAGGCTTTGGCAGACTCCTCTGCTTGGGGCGTCAGCCGGGTTCGACTCCGTGGGCACTCGTGCAAACCAGGGTCTGAACTGCATTTGGAATTCAAGTTTGCAGAAACTCTCAACGAAGGCTCCAACACGTTTGGTAGCTCCTGTTCCCTTGAGGAGCGAGCTTTTGGCGCCTTCATTGTCCACATAGCAAACCACTTGTGCGTTCCGGAAGCAATCTCCCCATACCACTGCCGCGACTAGCACCGGGAGTATTTCGAGTTCGTAAATTGGGTGCTTTGACTCCTCTAATAATTGGTTCATGACCTCATCAGGAACCACTTCTGAAAAATGGAACATCAGCTGACCTGTCTGATTGTAAAGGACTCCACCAATTGAACCTCTGATGGGCTCAGTGCCTTCACACGCTCCATCCGTAAATAAAAACCACGAATTGCCACAAGTCTTTGTGATCAGCACTGGAGGGCCAGTCAAAACCCGCTCCCTGAGATCCTTGAAGTGTCTGGCCAAGTTCTGTCCAATTTCCACTTTCGACTTGCTGCCTTCAAACGCCATCCTGATCTGTTTCAGAGCATAGTTGGCAAGCCTACCCCAGACGAAACTTTCGAACCAAACCATGCGGCCACGCAACCTCTCCGCCTCCTTTGCTGTCAACTGTCCCTTCTGCAAAATGTCTTCAATCTCGTCCGCCAGTTCTTCCCTGCGGTCAGGAGTGTGAAAAATTCTGCAAATGCCCAAACCCAAGTTCTCAAGACCCACCATCAGTCCCAGGGTCTTGAAGGTGTCTGCAAAGTCCACACACTTCTTGCCTGTCCTTGCAAAACGAACTCCCCACAAGGTGAACAGTGCCTCTGCTGCGTAGCCCGCAGATTTGCAGACATCTTCCCTAGAAAGCAAAGTATAGTCGTCAAAGAAACTGCTCCACAACAACTGTAACCCTGCCAGTCCTGCATACGCCAACCCCGAAGAAACTCTGAGGAAACCAGCCACCGATCCCACTGCCCCAAAGGGGAGAGCATTAGACCCGAAAAATCGAAGCTTACCACTCTCAGTGTCTTTCGCAACTAATCTCGAGATCGCTCTATCTGCTGGGTGTACCGCATATTGCTTGTAAGCCGCTTCCAAATCGTAGGTGCGACCCAGGACTCTGGGATGCGTGCTCGCCTCGCAGGTGTCCAAAGAATACGCGATCATGGCGGCCATCTCGTCCACGGCTTGCACTCTCAGCTTTTCTTTCAAGCCGCACGTTTTGTTCAAGCCCCCAACGGTGTAGTCATCAATGACTCGCACCTTTTCCTTTTGTTGCAGCCCAAATCTCTTGGCGAGTAAGACACCGTGCAGGTTTGGAGCAACGTCCTCAAAAATCCAGCCCTTCTCCACTTCTTTGCAGGTCTCCTCCCAGGTGGCTCGGTCCAAGTCAGTCAGCTCCTCTGCACGCATTTGCTTCAATATGCCATGATTCACACCTTTAGCCATTTGCAAGGCTTGCTCAACTCTCAGCTCAGGACGTCGTACCCTTTTCTGAAAGTACCCCGTCTCCGGAAGCCATCCAGTTAATTTGAAGCCCTCCGCCACGTGTTGCTGCAGCATAACATCTGGGTAACCCAGGTCTCTCAACATTTCGCCCATAAGCAAGATGTTCTTGCCCTTGAGGACCACTCGCACATATTCAGGCATCGCTGCATGCAGTTTCTTTTCTTCCTCCTCCAACGCACTCCTTCTGCCAAGCCAGTGCTTAATGAACTCAATGCGCCTCCTGATGATGTCCACCGCTGTGAGGTCTCTGTTGGCTATGACGGCTGCTTTTGTCTCCTTCTGTAGGAAAACCGCAATGTCTCTCGGATGGCCTGCTGCGACCGCTGCTTTGACAAATTCTTCAGGGCTTCTCGGTATTCCCACAACCGCTTTTTCCACCAAACCTGCCTCTGCTGTTGGCATAGGTGGCAAAATGGCCCACTGAAATTGTTGAGCGCAGACCCGTGCCTCCCCCCATGTGCAAATTTGTCTGCGTGTTATCTTGCTGCCCTTAGGCTTCAGCTGCAAGAAGTGCTTCAAAGAGTCCACGTCTTGAACCGGCCCCAAAACCGTCAAATACTGACCAAATTCCGACACGAAGGGGCGCAATTTGCGTCCTCTTGGCATGCCGCCCAGCAGTATGCGGTTGCTGGAGTTTTGCTCATGGGCCTGCAGCTGACTCAACATGTCCTTGGGATCTAAGGCTCCTGCGTTGCACAGTTGCATCTTGATGCAAGATACCATTCGCACACAAAGGACCCAAGGGTAAGCTGCTTCTTCCTTGGTGGGAAAAAGTAGCCCTGTGGCTGTCACCTGTGCTTTGAAGGACTTGTGGGTGTGTTGTTTGTCGCACCTCATGCTGAGCGACGCCAACCAATCAGCGTTGCACTTGAAGAGGGTGTCTTTGTCACGATGTCCACCATGACAACAATTGTGAAAACGCACATCCCACAGGTCGATCTCTTGCTCCAAACGACACATTGGCGACGTTTTCCAAAAGTGCGAATTGGTCGGGTTTTCCACGGAGAAAAATATGCTGAGTGAATGCGCCAAACTTGCAATTTCGAACACTGCATCGTACAGTTGATTTGCCAGCTCAGTCTTCTTCTTGTCTGCACCTCTCAGCCCGTCCAAACCGTCCGGCCTGTCCTCGGATCTCAACGGGCCTGGCACCAACGATTGCAAATGTTTGGGCACCTTCAACTTCCTTTCTCTAGCTCTCGAAGCAGTGCCACAAGGTGGCGCCAAATGTATCCACACAATGACCGCCTGGTTTTCCTTGATGAATTCCAAAAGCACAACCAATTGCTGTTGCACTGCAAGATCAAAAATTGTGATACTGTGACCTTCAGCTCGTTGCTTCTGATGGTCCACTGCGACTGCCTGAAATCCGGCTTCGTACGCTGCCTTTGACAGCCTGGCAGTTCCAGCGAACACCTCGATGCAGATGAATTCAGAAATGGGCCTTCCTTCGAAACGCCACAAAAAAGGGTGCAGATCTGCCTGCTGAAAAGCCTTGATGGAATCCTTGACTCCACCCGCTATTTGCTGACTTTCAGCACCATCTTCCCAAGAAACTCTGTTCCTCTTCGATCTGGCGCAGTTTTGACTGTCGGCACCTTGGCCTCCTGCATCCGCCTTTGGAAAAACGATCGAAAGCGGCTGCTCGCCAGTTGTTTGCCTCGCATTCATGGAGTCCTTGCTTCCATGTGCAGTTTGCTGACTTTCAGCATCTGCTGCGCTGGCTTTTGCCGAAAAATTGTGAGAAATGTCGTGACCGCATGCATCTTGGCTTCCAATGCACTTGCCGGAGAACTGAGTCGGCTCCGCCTCCAAATGAGGCCATGATCCCACTGCGCCGACAAGTCAGCTTCCTCCCAGCCTGCACACCATGAAACTGTGTCCCGGTTTGTGACACTTGGCACAAATGTGGACACCTTTGCTGCACGCTTTCGGGTTTCCTTGCGTCGCCAGACTGCATCCTGACTCAAGGTTGAACCCGTAGCAAACTGGTTTGCCGTCTTTGGTCTTTAGCTCACACCCGATCAGCAGCTCCGGGCACCTCGGCCTGGATGCTCGCTTCGCTTGGGGTTTGGCCTTCTTAGCTGGCCTGGTGGCTACCTTGCCTCCACTTGCCTCCTTGGGCGGAGGTGCTGTGGCCACTTTGGCCACTGCAGAGGGTAACGGCAGCAAATGCATAGTGATTCTCGGGTTGTACCTCAAGTGGTGGCTTTATCCAAAGGCCACTTGCCATCTGCTTGAGGCCTCAGGCTTGGCAAGTGCTCCTCTGCTATGGCAATCCACAATTCACGATCGGCTGTCATCAGTTGCGCCACTCTGACTGGGGCATACCCGGTCGGCACTGTCCGGGTCAAAACCCCTAACAACTGCTGCAACCACGATTCATGGACTTCCCAGCTGACAAGGCTGCACTGATCAAAGGCAAGGCCTCTCCTTTGCAGCGCCCACTGCAGCTTCAGCTCTGAACCCAAATCCGCATCTGTGTGGGTGTCAGGCGTGTTGACCTTCAACGAAGAACTCTCAACTGCAATGACTGCCTTCTGTGGCTTGGTGATCTGGGCAATTTCGTCCATCCTTACGCCACACTTCTCAGGCGCGATGTAAACCACAACATTGGTTTCAGCCATTGCCGCCACCAAATCCAGCAGGCTATGCGCGGGTTCCAGGTTTCCTTGGATGGGGACTCCCAGGAGCCTCTTCTTCTGATCGGCCAGTCTGGCTGCTTTCTCGGCCGCAGGAAGCCTTGCCGGCTCAGCGCTGCCGCTCACCGAAACTTTGGCCTTCACATCGGCTATCACTATGGTGCATGCTTCAAACTGCAACCTTTTCAAGTTTGCCGTTTGCCCCAAGGTAGCACCATCTCCGAACACAGTCTGGGCCAACACCTCAAACGCTTCGTCACTGACCGGATTGTTGGGCGTCCCAGCTGCGAAGGCCATTTGGGAGAACGTGGACAAACCTTCTCTGTCGAGGGCCTGCTTCAGCGCCCCACTCGGATCCACTTCATCGCATCTTTGCGAGAAAGCGGCTTTGCTGTCCACCAGTGCCATGCTTGGAGAAAAATCTAAACGCGTGACAAGAAACAAACAAAACCCGCTTTCCCTGACTCTTGGAAACTGCAAGAGTGTCAGCTGTCTCTGTCTTGACGTTTGTGTCATGGCCACAAACTCACCCGAGACTGTCACAAAGACTAAGGCTGCTATCACGGTCGGACGGCATCTTTGGAATTGCGCACTTCGATGCAAGCCGTCTCAAATCCACAACTATGGCAGAACACATCCGAAACTCAACATCAAGCTTCACCTGACACTTCCGGACATGCTGATATGCTCAAGGCAACGTGACCCAGTACTCTTCCGTTAGGGAACTCGCTCAACACCTTTTCCTTGGAGGCGCACACATCTCAGGCCTTCGCCGAGGTATAGCCTTGCTCTTCAAGCCCTCGCTGAAGCCACTAGCGTCGATTTGAAACACTGGCGGCAAGTAGGGGAATCCCACCTCGAGACAGCTTGCTCCGTAAATTTGTCTGTGATTTGCCTCCCACAGATGAGGATTTTCTTGTGTTCCTCAAACGCCAAGTGCAGTGTCTTGTGTACACGATGCATAACCAACTTCGTGCCTGACGGAGCGAGTGGCGCCTGCCTGATTATGGGCTCCACCACAGGGATGTCGGAATCACTGCCTGATGAGCTGGTGCCCTCCTGTTCAGAGTCACTGTCACACGGTTCCTCGTGGGACGCATCAAGGTCCTGACCTCCAGACTGCGACACCGCCTCTGTTGGGTCCTCATCATTGAAGCCTGTTGCTACAACTGGCTCCTGAACGCTGTCGTGAGTCATTCCCACAAACGCTCCTGATGATGTTTCTTCCACCGCCGTCCATGACTCATCCAAAGATTTCAACAGCGAACCTTCTTCCCAAATACCAGCACCATGCAAACTGTCTGAAAAACTCTGCTTGACAGGACGAACTGAGGCTCCTGCTTTTGGTTTCGCCGTCAGCAGCTTGCCACCTCCTAATCCGTCCACCTCCAAATGCGACAGCAGTCGATTGCCTCGAGACTCCTCTGGGTTGAACTTGCCCGTCCTGATCTCTTCCATCATTCGAGACACCAACGCCAAGGGTCGGGCCAGGGCATCTCTGGAATATCTGTGGGCCATCTTGTGTCCCCCTGAATGATAACCCAGAGTCAAACGGTCATCCAAAGAGATGCCTCTCTTCGCTGCAAACGACAAAACCGTGCACTTCATGGTGTGAGAGGTGATGCGCCGGTTGTCCAAACAGAAGTTGCCATCAAGCAAAAGTCTCTTCAACCATTCGCCAGCTTCCATGGTGCTTAAGGGCCGCACTGTAGGTGACCCCTGGACGTTGGGGGCCGGCATGAGTGGCATGCTAGGCGGGTCCTGTATTCCTGCTGCCAGCCTCTTGGACTGCCAGGTCTCCGCCCAACCGTCATCAAGCACACCATCCGTGAATGCAGTGAGTGGCAAATGAGCATGTCTGAACTGGCTGGCTCTGCTTGTTTTATGAATGCCCACTGCTCCTTCAATGAACGCAACCTTTCCTTGAAAGTCGTGTTCGAAGGACAGGCGTTCCACATGTTGACCATCCGTCCACCTGCTGCGCGCGTAGGTCATAAACAAAACTGAGCCCGCAAAAATAGCATCCCAGACATCCGCTGCCGAAAAAACCAATGTATGTAAATACGCCAGTTCTTTGCATGTCAACGGAGAAGCTTGATGTGAATCAACAGTGGGTTTGGACATGGCCGTTCCATGACATCTCTTGCTTTGTTGGAATGTCACCGCAAGTAGACTCTCCCAACACGAAACGGCAAAAAGCGATCGCTTCCAGGATTGCTTTGCGCTTTGCAATGCTGCCACCTGCTTGTCTGTCCAAACACAACGTATTGTAGCATACTGCTTCCGAACATGGAAAGGAATTTCCATTCTTGGATAGCATGTCGCAAAACTTCCACATGCTGTTTGCTCGCTTGCTGATGGTAGCAGGCGCCCTGCCAGCAAAAATATCTGCCAGCATGTTTGTTTGGTTCTCCACTGTTTCGCAATCAAGCATCAACTGTTTGGCCTTCGAAGTGTCATTCCACACCATCACCAACTCATGCCAGCGGGCCATAGCTCTTTGGAGCTGGGCGTCACGGTCCTCTTGCCAGGTCTTCACCTCGATGTTTTTGACCACTGCTGAAAAAATTCTTGTGGTACGTCTAGGTTCCTTCCAGGCTCTCGCACTGACGCTTGTTTCTTGAATAGCCCGCTCCTCTTCGACCGCCAGCTCCACAAGAGGTGCCGTCGGTCTCTTGAACTTCAAAAGGTTGTCCAGAACAGGCGTGAGCGAATCTGTAGCCATGAAGCTGTTCCAGAAACCCGTCTCCCATGGAAATTTGATTTGTTCACCGGGCAGGGCACGCCAGGTAGCCTCAATAGTAGTCCCCAGCCTGCTGAAATGCTCAACTCTTGCCGGGCAAGCACTGCCAGCAGAACCAGACCCAACTACTCTGTCGCTTTCACTCATGTCAAAAGATGCCTCTGACTGCCCAACTCCCGAGGACGGTTCGTAGTTGCTGTCACCGAATCCCAAAGCCTCCTCCAAATCTAGTGCAGCGCTGTCATCTGCCATAATTGCAAAGAAAGCTTCTTCACACACTGCTAAATCGGATGAACCATCCAGTAAACCACTGAAATCCCCATGGCACGACTTCAAGCCTCTCTAAGCCTCTCTTGTATTTTTACAAAAGAGGCAACCCTCCCTACCCACCCGAGCCTATATGTCCACATGCATTCACATGTGTGCGAGTGTGGTTGCGTGAACCAACAAACTCAAATGCCTAAAAACTCAAGTCAGTTCGTTTTACAAATGCCTGTTTGTAAAACTCCGCAAGCTTTTTGCTCAAGAATAAGGTATCCATCTCTGCGAGAGTTTCAACAAGCTGTTCCACATGTCATGCAAACACCATGCAAACACCATGCAAACACCATGCAAACACCATGCAAAAACCATGCAAAAACCACGCAAAATGCGGCGCGTACGGAGCGCCAACCCGCCGAACCCACACTCTCCCCGGGTTCCTTGCTATATGTGCTATAGGTGCTATATCTCACAAGGCAAGCCACTGAACATCCACTCTCCCCGGGTTCCTTGCTATATGTGCTATATGTGCTATATCTCACAAGGCAAGCCACTGAACACCCACTCTCCCCCGGGTCCTTGCTATATGTGCTATATGTGCTATATGGCCCTATATAGCACATATAGTACAGATTTCGCGCGTACAGAGTATATAGCACATATAGTACATATAGCAAGGACCGGGGGAGAGTGGGGGTTCAGCGGCTTGGCGTGTAAGATATAGCACATATAGCACATATAGCAAGGCCCCGGGGGAGAGTGGAGGTTCCGCGGCTTGGCGTGTAAGATATAGCACATAAAGCACATATAGCAAGGAGCCGGGGGAGAGTGGGGGTTCAGCGGGTTGGCGCGGCTTCAATGCCGGGCAGGCGCGGCAGGGTGGCGCACCCAAGCCGCCGTATGACCGTATGATCCGTATGATTCGTACGACTCGGCGGGCTGGCGTGTCAGGCGCGCCTGGAAACAGGCACCAACCATTTTTTGGTTGCTGCCCGCGTGGAGTTCCGCGTGGAGTTCCCCTCAATCCTGGGGCCACAACAGGATTGAAGGGACGGAAATTGATATCCAAGGAACATGTTCATCACGACATGTAAATCCGACATGTTGAAGAAAATTAAAGCGTATGCCAGGGATACTGCAGGGAATCCCTGCATTACCGGTATCTCTCTCTTTAGAGGGGGTTTCCCAAATGGCTTATATTCTACCTGAGAGGCTCCCAGCACTCGTCCGTCCAGCATTTGACCTCGTCCTGCGAAGGATTCGAAGTCTAAAACGCTGCGTGGAGGCGTGAGGCTGCAAAATAGAGACCCCTAGATATGCGCCGCAATTTGACTTCATCTACAGAGAGAGGTTGCGCTGCGCGCCAAGTGCTATACGCTTAATTTCTTCAACATGTCGGAGTACATGTCGGATGAACATGTTCTTGGCACTCCGGGTGCGCCACCCTGCCGCGCCTGCCTGGCATAGAAGCCGCGCCAAGCCGCTGAACCTCCACTCTCCCCCGCGTCCTTGCTATATGTGCTATATGTGCTATATCTTACACGCCAAGCCGCCGAACCCCCACTCTCCCCCGCGTCCTTGCTATATGTGCTATATGTGCTATATCTTACACGCCAAGCCGCTGAACCCCCACTCTCCCCCAGCTCCTTGCTATATGTACTATATGTACTATATACTCTGTACGCGCGAAATCTGTACTATATATGCTATATAGGGCCATATAGCACATATAGCACATATAGCATGGACCCGGGGGAGAGGGGATGTTCAGTGGCTTGCCTTGTAAGAGCCATATAGCACATATAGCACGTATGAGAAAAAAAAAAAAAAGAAAAAAAAAAAAAAAAAAAAAAAGTAAAAAAAAAAAAAAAAAAAAAAAAAAAAAAAAAACAAGCATGGACCGGGGGAAGAAGTATGTTCCTTATGTCTTGCCTTGTGAGATATAGAACATATAGCACATATAGCAAGGAACCCGGGGAGAGTGGATGTTCAGTGGCTTGCCTTGTGAGATATAGCACATATAGCACATATAGCAAGGACGGGGAGAGTGGATGTTCAGTGGCTTGCCTTGTGAAACCCATGGCACATTTCGCGAAATTAACGCCACTTGCCCGGCATAGACGCCAGCGTACGCGCCGCATGTTGCATGGTTTTTTGCATGGTTTTTGCATGGTTTTTGCATGACATGTGGAACAGCTTGTTTTTTGCATGACACGAACAGCTTGCACGTTTTTTCGCACGGTTTTGCGCGCGGTTTTTTCATGGCATGTGGAACAGCTTGTTTTTTGCATGACACGAACAGCTTGCACGTTTTTTCGCAGTGTAGGCGCCAGCGTACGCGCCGCATGTTTGCATGGTTTTTGCATGTTTGCATGGTTTTTGCATGTTTGCATGACATGACATGGTTTTTTGCACGGTTTTGCATGGTTTTTTGCACGTTTTTGCATGGTTTTTGCACGATTTTGACATGATTTTGACATGATTTTGACATGATTTTGACATGACATGGTTTTTGCACGTTTTTTTTCGCACGGTTTTTTGCATGTCATGTGGCTCAACCCCGTGCCCCCTCCCCCTGTTTTTTTTTCCTGTCAGGCTGGCCGTACGTAGGTTCATCCTGGAGCTGGAGAACTGCGAGGCGGGGCAGTGCCGAGCGGGCACTTAACTAACAGTGCCGAGCGGGCACTTAACTAGATGTGCCGAGCGGGCACGTGCCGAGCAGGCACAGGCAGTGCCGAGCGGGCACGTGCCGAGCTGGCACCCCAGTGCCGTGCGGGCACTTGTAGGAACCCCGGTGCCGAGCTGGCACCGTGGAGGGGGTGCAGTGCCGAGCGGGCACTAGTAACTAAATGTGCCGAGCGGGCACGTGCCGAGCTGGCACCGTAGGAGCGCCAAGGCGCAGCTTTGAAGCAGGCGTCCACTGTGGTTGAGTGGCTCGCCCAACGGCTTAGTACTGGCTCGCCCAACGGGTTCGCCCAAGTAACTGGCTCGCCCAACCGGCTCGCCCAACGGGTTCGCCCAACTGGCTCGCCCAACCCCTTAGTACTGGCTCGCCCAACCTCGTTTGATGGCTCGCCCAAGTACGGGTTCGCCCAAGTACTGGCTCGCCCAACGGCCCCTTAGTACTGGCTCGCCCAACTGGCTCGCCCAACGGGTTGGTCAGCGGCAAGTCCGCGAGTGCGCAAGACGTTCGTGTCGTCATTGAAGAGTTCGATACAGTGGAGGACAAAATCCTCCACTGCCAATTCCCGGCCGCACCTCCCTGGTGCGGGCCTGCCGTCAATCCTGTCGTGGGCACAGGATTGCCACACTCAATCCTGGCGTGGGCGCAGGATTGCTCCACCCAATCCTGCTGTGGCAACAGGATTGCCCCTTCAATCCTGCTGTGGCAACAGGATTGCTCTCCTGCCCGGCATCGGAGCCCGGCCGCGCCTGCCCGGCATAGAAGCCTCCTGCCGAGCCCAAGGTCGAGATTCTTCCCAGCAAAAAAAATGTCGAGGTCGTCTAAGCCGACAACTGTGAAAAAAAAATTCCAGTGGTCCTGGGGGGACCACTGCCTTCGGCGAACCTGCCCGGCAGAGCCGCGCCTGCCCGGCATACCAGGAAAAAAAAATCCAGTCCTCCTGTGGGGGGAGGACCTGCAGCTTTTTTTGCCAATGGCTGCGAGGCCCCAGCTGCCCGGCATAGCCCGGCCGCGGTCTTGGTGAACTTTGCTGAAGGAGCTCAAACGGTGAGCTCCTTCAAATTCGCAGGTCAAGTGAAAGCTAAAACCTGTCACTTCAAATTCCCCGGCCCAGGGCGCCCTGCGCACCACCCTGCTCGAGAAGCCCCCGGCCGCGCCTGCCCGGCAGTGAAGCCGCGCCAAGCCGCTGAACCCCCACCCGGGCAGGGAATTTGAATTGAAGGATATTATCCTTCAATTCCTGGTATACTTCCATGGAACACATCATACTCCGATAACGGAAGTTCCAGAAGCGGAACCCGCAGTAGGGCATGTCGGAAAAAAACAGACATGCCCCGTTACAAATTCCACGCCAACGTGGAGGCTTCGATACCTAGCGCGCCAGGCACGCAGCTGATGATGTCTCAATCACCAACTACGAAGCAGTGGCCGAATATTTCGGCCACTGGCTCCATTGTGCGCAGGTCCCGCGATTGACCGGCGAAATCGGTCAAATCAAAACACATCCGAAAAAAACCCTGGTGAACTTTGCTGAAGGAGCTCAAACGGTGAGCTCCTTCAAATTCGCAGGTCGGGTGTTGCGCTGGCGTTCGCCTGAGAATTTGCAGATTCTCACTGTTTGAGAAACTGCTGAAAAGTCTTCGAAGTGTACGAAAAAAACATACACATGCCCCGTTACAAATTCCACGCCAACGTGCGGGCCTGGTGCGGGCCTGGTGCGGGCCTGGTGCGGGCCTCGCTCTCAAGGTCACCCACGGACTGTGACACGTGCGGAAACTTGTGCCGAAGAGGGGTTGGTGTGTTTGATACACCAACAAGCGGCGACGTGTGTCGTTATGAATTCGTATAATAACGCCTACTCCTAAGAAAACATGTTTGAAGGACCTGTCACGGGCAACATCCCGGAGGTCCTGGACAACGGAGAGGTGACTGACGGCACGCACGTCACCGCAGGGCAGCTGGCCCTCGCTCTGACGCCGTACGCCCAAGTAACGGACCTGGCGGTGAACACGGCAGCCGCCGGCAACAACGCGGCCGCCATCCAGTCCCTGGACGACAGAGTCACCGCAGAGCTGGCCTCCAAGCTGGACAGCAGCGCGCTGGCGCCGGCGATTGCGCCCCTAGCCACGGCGGCGGCCCTGGCCACCACGGACGGGCAGGTGGCCGCGCACGGAAGCAGCATCGCCGCGCTGCAGAGCTCGCTGACCACGGGCCTCTCCAACAAGGCAGACCAGTCGGCCTTCGACGTGCTGGAGGGCGTGGTGGCGACGAAGAGCACCCCGGACGGCGTGGACCTGAAGCTGTCCAACTACAGCACCACGGCGGCCATGAACGGCTCCATCGCCTCGGCCAACAACGCCACGCTGGCCACGGTGGCCGCCAACTACGGCCTCAAGACGGTGGTGGACCAGCACTCCCTGGACATAGCGGCGAGGATCACGCCGCTGGAGGTGGACACCAAGGTGGCCAACGCTCTCCTGGGGGCCGTCACCGCCGCGGCGCTGGCCTCCGAGCTCGCGAGCAGAGACGCCACCATCTCGGGGCTGCAGGCCTCCAAGGCGGACGCCAGCGCGCTGACCGCGTACGCGCTGCAGTCGGCCGTCGTCACTTCCTCCGAGGTGGACTCTAAGATAGCGGCCGCTCTCCTGGGCGCCGTCACCACGGCAGCCCTGGACGCCGCCCTCCTCGGCAAGGCGGACGCCGGCGCGCTGGCCGCCCTGCTCTCCACGGTGGACGGGTTGGACACGCCGCTGGACGTAGATACGAAGATAGCAAATGCCCTGCTGGGTCTCGCGACCGAGGCCTTCGTCGCAGCGCAGCTTGCTAGCCGGGACGCCGGCATCACGGCGCTCCAGGCCTCCAAGGCCGACGCGGCGCTGCTGGCCTCGTACGCCACGAACGCCGCGCTCTCCGCCAGCGAGACCGCGCTCCAGAGCGCCCTCGACGCAATCCTCGCGGAGCTCGCCGCCCTGCAGCCTTCCGGCAGCGGAGTTGTTAACGCGCCGGCCTGGGCGGGCTTCACGACTTGGGAGCTCCTTCGCGGAAGCAACGTCGTTCGCAACCTGCATATCGTGGCTCCTCTCTCTGCTGCGCTGGCCAACGGCGACGACACGCTGAGCATCACGGCAGACTGCTACTCCGTCGCAGCGGCGGACGCGGCCCTCGCGGCTGCGCTGCTGGCCTACTACACCTCCTCACAAGTGGACACTCTGTTGGACGACTACCGAACCGGAACGGCGCAGGACACGGAGACGACCAGCGCCATCACGGCCGCGCTGCTGGCCTACTACACCGCGGCGCAGGTAGACGCGCTGTTGGGAGACTACCGCACGGCGAGCGCGCAGGACACGCAGACGCAGGCCGCCATCACGGGCGCGCTGCTGGCCTACCGGACTGGCCCGGACCAGGACGTGTTCACAACCAACCAAATCACCTCGGCGCTGGTGGCGTACCGCTCAGCCGCCGACCAGGACACGGCAACGGCCTCAAGCATCGCCGCCGCCCTGCTCAGCTACTACACCATCGCACAAGTGGACGGTCTCCTTGCCAACAAGCTCGGAGTCACGGAGGCGGCCTCGGCCCTGCAAATAGCCGTGCGCTTTCCGGACGACGGGGGGGCCGACGAGGTGGTGGCCGCCATAGGAGAGCAGATCCTGGGCCCCACGGACGTCTCACTGTCAAACTGGACGGTTCGCCCCAGCAGCGGCTGCAGCGTGGTCCTGGCCACGCACACCGGAGTGAGCGTGGACGGCTACACCCTGACCCTGGCGGCGACCCCGTGGAACATCGTGCGCACCTACAACTTGACGCCCGGCAGAGAGCTGCTCTTCGCCTGCCGCTACCGGCTCGGCACGGCCTCCAACTTCGTGGTGTACGTGTCAGAGGCCGACAACGTCTACGACCCAGTGTACGGCAGCTTCGTGGGCGACCAGGGCGCCTGGAGCACGGCCAAGATGTACTTCACAGTGCCGCCCAACGGAGTTGCGAAGCTGCACTTCGGCGCGCACTTCCAGGCGCCGGGCCTGCCCAACCAAACGGCAGGAACGGTGGACGTCTACGGCCTCCAGATCCTGGACGCACCCCTGGAGACCGGCAACACAGCGGAGGAGGAGGACACGGCGGCCTCAGCCCTGCTGCTGAAGCACGAGTTCCTCGACGGGGGGGCCGACGACGTCACGCTGGCCACCCTGGGCAAGGTGCTGCTGGAACCCACGCTCACCACGCTAGGAAATTTCCTGGTGCGCTCCAACAGCCAGAGCTCCGTGGCCTCGGCCAGCTTCACTGTGGGAGGCTTCCAGCTGGAGGGCTACGCCTTGACCCTGAGCGCCTTCGCCTGGAACATCGTGCGCACCTACACGCTGACGCCGGGGAGACGCTACTCCTTCGGCTGCCGGTACCGGCTGGGCACGGCCTCCAACTTGGTGATGTACGTCAGCGCGGCCGACAACGACTACGTGGGCGTCACCGGCACCTTCCTCGGCACGCCCTCGCAGGGCGTCTGGAGCACGGCGCGCCGGGACTTCTCGGTGCCGCCGGGCGGAATCGCGAAGCTGCACTTCGGAGCCTTCGGCGGGTCTATCCCCGGGCTGGTGCAGCAGTCGGCGGGCACGCTGGACCTGTACAGCATGCAGATCAGGGCAAGCGCCTTCGAGGGAGAGTCGGTCTCAGTAACGGACCTGCTGGCGGACTCGCTGGCCCTCACGGGCTCGGCCACGCTGGACGGGCACACCGCGCAGGGCAACGTGGGCTGCGACCAGCTGCTGTGCAACGACGTGAACTGCACCGACGTGTTCACCACGGGCGTGGACGCCTCGGGCGCCATTTCCTGCGCTGCGCTCACAGCCACCGGCACCGTCGCCGGAGCAACGCTGTCGTCCACAGGGGCCGTGTCAGGCAGCTCGCTGAGCATCACTGGCGCGGCCAGCGTGGGCCTGCTGAGCTCAGCCACCGGAATCACGGGCAGCGCGTTGACCATCAACAACACGGCCAACGCCGGGAACTTCACCACGGTGGGCGACGTGTCCACGGGGACGCTGACGGCCTCGGGCGCAGCGACGGCGGCGAGCTTCGCAGCCACCGGCGCGCTCACGGGCGCCACGCTGACAGTCAGCGGTGCGGCCTCCACGGGCCCGCTGGACTGCGAGAGCCTGGACTGCACCTTCACGGCCACGAGCGGCGGAGTGTCGACGGGCAGCGTGGTCTGCGGCGACGTGACGAGCTCGGGCACGGTCTCCGCTCCGCAGCTCTTCGCGTCCAACACGCTCACCGTGACCAACACCTCCGACTTCTCAGACGATCTCTTCCTGACGAAGAACTGGGCGGGCTGGAGCAAGCTGCAAGTGTCCAACAACAGCGCGGCCCCCGACAGCGGCCCGGAGCTGCGGCTGCTGGGCAACCAGAGCGCCAGGGTCTTCCTGGATCGGGACGGCGGGGCGCACCAGTGCGAGCTCATCATGATCAACGACGAGGCGCTGGTGCAGACGAAGAGCCTCTCCACGCAGCTGTCCCTGACCACGAACCAGAGGAACCCCGGCTGCCTCGTGATCGCGGGCAACACGGGCAACGTGGTCTGCAACACGAGCTTCACGAATTTGTCGGACAGCCGGGTGAAGACGGACTCTCTCTGTTATTTGTGAAATCTAAAACCGCTCACAGCGCATCTTCAGAGGTTATTATTCAGCAAATGTGGATTCTGCAAAAATTTGTTGGTTTTGCGCGGTGCGGCCACAGCCCTTCTGCTTGCACTTCTGCAAGGGTTTTCCGCCTGCTTCAATATGCAGGCAAAACGGGTCCTAGTCGCATTCTGTGCGTCTCGGAAGTTTAAGTTGCCCGGGCTTAAAGTGCTGTTTCTGGCTTGTAAGTGCGGTTCTGTTGCGGAGCTTTGTGGCTCGAAAAGCATGATAAATGCTTTCTAAGCGCAACTCAGAGCAGAAGGGTGGTTTTCTTGGCCTCATTTGCTGCATGTGAGCCTTGGGTTGCGTCTCCGTCAATCCTCCGGCAACAGGATTGCTGTGCTGGGTTAGGGCAGCCGCAGATAGGCCACGTATCCGCCTGTGTGGCTGCGATTTTCAAGCCTTTGCGCGAGATTCAGGGCCGCTCGTGGGGCGTCCGCAGCGCGAGAATGTGGAGCTGGGCCGCAGTTTGCCTGCAGTCGGGCATCGTCGCAATTCTAGTCGTTATTCTAGTCGGTATTCTAATCGTTTTGTAGTCGTTATTCTAGTCGTTATTCTAGTCGTTATTCTAGTCGTTATTCTAATCGTTTTGTAGTCGTTATTCTAGTCGTGAATTCGGAAGCCTCAAGCGTTTCCTAGTCGGTAGTCCAAAAAAATATTGAGAGATAAGAAAGGCATTTTCCTTTCAAGCCAGAGCCAGTTCATGAATAATTGTGTTTTACGTGGTTTCGTGGAATTACGACTAGAATAACGACTAGAATAATTAGAATAACGACTAGATGACGACTAGATAACGATTAAAGTCAGAACCACGCGCCGAGCACAGTTGGCGCCCGTGCGTTGGCGAGTCTTGAGGCGCTGTGGCAGGCGAGGGTGGTTGACAAGTCTAGTCTTGAGCCCCAATTTCAATGTCAGGCGAGTGTAAAAGTCTCAGGCGAGTGTAAAGTTGCCTTGTTCCATGCAATGAAAGTCTGGAGGGGGGGGCGGTGGCGCGTGTTCCAACACGCGCGTGGCAATTTCTAGTGAAGGGAGAACGTTCAATGACAACCTCTCTTTGCCCGGGCCAAGTTTTGGGTCTAAATGCAAAAACGTCGCCGCTGCAGCAGGGGCCTCCACGGTACTTCAGCTGCCGGCTTCCGGAACTTGCGTAACGCAAAAGGACGAATGGGGAAGATCAAGCTTTTCCCCACGCCTGAGTACACCAGCAAGCAAGCCTCGGACCCCGTGGTGCCCCTGGTGCCATGCACGGGCATCTTCCTTGGGCCCAGCAAGTCGGGCAAAACTGTGGCGCTCATCAGTCTCATCCTGGAGCAGTACAAGGGCGTGTTTGAGCGGATCTACGTTTTCAGCCCAAGCGTCAACATCGATGATGGCTGGATCCCCGTCAAGAAGTACATCGAGCAGGACCTGGGGGTGAACACGGAGCGTGAGCAGGCTGTTTCTGGCCTTGTATGGGCGCAGGCGCTCCCCGAGGATCCCTCCAGTCTTCTTGAGTGGCGCAGTGGTTGACGTGTTGAGCCCCGTACCCAACTCGCCGTCCGGGCAGGAATCGAGCCGCGTGGAGTAAGAAGCGCTCAGTTCCTTGACCGACGCCTTAGCCACTGGACTAAGGCGTCGGCGAAAACATATGTAAACATGTTTGAAGGACCTGTCACCGGCAACATCCCGGAGGTCCTGGACAACGGAGAGGTAACTGACGGCACGCACGTCACCGCAGGGCAGCTGGCCCTGGCTCTGACGCCCTACGCGCAAGTAACGGACCTGGCGGTGAACACGGCAGCCTCCGGCAACAACGCAGCGGCCATCCAGTCCCTGGACGACCGGGTCACCGCAGAGCTGGCCTCAAAGCTGGACAGCAGCGCGCTGGCGCCGGCAATTGCGCCTCTTGCCACGGCGGCGGCCCTGGCCACCACGGACGGACAGGTGGCCGCGCACGGAAGCAGCATCGCAGCGCTGCAGAGCTCGCTGACCACGGGTCTCTCCAACAAGGCAGACCAGTCGGCCTTCGACGTGCTGGAGGGCGTGGTGGCCACGAAGAGCACCCCGGACGGCGTGGACCTGAAGCTGTCCAACTACAGCACCACGGCGGCCATGAACGGATCCATCGCCTCGGCCAACAACGCCACGCTGGCCACGGTGGCGGCCAACTACGGCCTCAAGACGGTGGTGGACCAGCACTCCCTAGACATAGCGGCGAGGATCACGCCGCTGGAGGTAGACACCAAGGTGGCCAACGCTCTCCTGGGGGCCGTGTCCGCCGCAGCGCTGGCCTCCGAGCTCGCAAGCAGAGACGCCTCCATCGCGGGGCTGCAGGCCTCCAAGGCGGACGCCAGCGCGCTGACAGCTTACGCCCTGCTCTCGGCCGTCGACACTTCCTCAGAGGTGGACTCTAAGATAGCAGCGGCCCTCCTAAACGCAGTCACCACGGCAGCCCTGGACGCCGCCCTCGCCGGCAAGGCGGACACCAGCGCGCTGGCCTCCCTGCTCTCCACGGTGGACGGGTTGGACACTCCGCTGGAGGTGGACACCAAGATAGCAAATGCAGCGCTGGGCCTTGCCACCGAGGCCTTCGTCGCAGCGCAGCTTGCTAGCCGGGACACCGGCATCTCGGCGCTCCAGGCCTCCAAGGCTGACGCGGCGCTGCTGGCCTCATACGCCACGAACGCCGCGCTCTCCGCCAGCGAGACCACGCTCCAGAGCGCCCTCGACGCAATCCTCGCGGAGCTCGCCGCCCTGCAGCTTTCCGGAGGCGGAGTTGTTAACGCGCCGGCCTGGGCGGGCTTCACAACTTGGGAGCTCCTTCGCGGAAGCAACGTCGTTCGCAACCTGCATCTGGAGGCTCCTCTCTCTGCTGCGCTGGCCAACGGCGACGACACGCTGAGCATCACGGCAGACTGCTACTCCGTCGCAGCGGCGGACGCGGCCCTCGCGGCTGCGCTGCTGGCCTACTACACCTCCTCACAAGTGGACACTCTGTTGGGAGACTACCGAACCGGAACGGCGCAGGACACGGAGACGACCAGCGCCATCACGGCCGCGCTGCTGGCCTACTACACCGCGGCGCAGGTAGACGCGCTGTTGGGAGACTACCGCACGGCGAGCGCGCAGGACACGCAGACGCAAGCCGCCATCGCGGGCGCGCTGCTGGCCTACCGGACGGGCCCGGACCAGGACGTGTTCACAACCAACCAAATCACCTCGGCGCTGGTGGCGTACCGCTCAGCCGCCGACCAGGACACGGCAACGGCCTCAAGCATCGCCGCCGCCCTGCTCAGCTACTACACCATCGCACAAGTGGACGGTCTCCTTGCCAACAAGCTCGGAGTCACGGAGGCGGCCTCGCCCTGCAAATAGCCGTGCGCTTTCCGGACGACGGAGGGGCCGACGAGGTGGTGGCCGCCATAGGAGAGCAGATCCTGGCCCCCACAGACGTCTCACTCTCAAACTGGACGGTTCGCCCCAGCAGCGGCTGCAGCGTGGTCCTGGCCACGCACACCGCGGGAGTGAGCGTGGACGGCTACACTCTGACCCTGGCAGCGAACCCGTGGAACATTGTGCGCACCTACAACTTGACGCCCGGCCGAGAGCTCCTCTTCGCCTGCCGCTACCGGCTCGGCACGGCCTCTAACTTCGTGGTGTACATGTCCGAGGCCGACAACGTCTACGACCCATTGTACGGCAGCTTCGCGGGAGACGAGGGCGCCTGGAGCACGGCCAAGATGTACTTCACCGTGCCGCCAAACGGAGTGGCGAAGCTGCACTTCGGGGCGCACTTCCAGGCGCCGGGCCTGCCCAACCAGACGGCAGGAACGGTGGACGTTTACGGCCTCCAGATCCTGGACGCAACCCTGGAGACCGGCAACACGGCGGAGGAGGAGGACACGGCGGCCTCGGCCCTGCTGCTGAAGCACGAGTTCCTCGACGGAGGGGCCGACGACGTCACGCTGGCCACCCTGGGCGAGGTGCTGCTGGAGCCCACGCTCACCACATTAGGAAATTTTTTGGTGCGCTCCAACAGCCAGAGCTCCGTGGCCTTGGCCAGTTTCACTGTGGGAGGCTTCCAGCTGGAGGGCTACGCCATGACCCTGAGCGCCTTCGCCTGGAACATTGTGCGCACCTACACGCTGACGCCGGGGAGACGCTACTCCTTCGGCTGCCGGTACCGGCTGGGCACGGCCTCCAACTTGGTGATGTACGTCAGCGCGGCCGACAACGACTACGTGGGCGTCACCGGCACCTTCCTCGGCACGCCCTCGCAGGGCGTCTGGAGCACGGCGCGCCTGGACTTCTCGGTGCCGCCGGGCGGAATCGCGAAGCTGCACTTCGGAGCCTTCGGCGGCTCTATCCCCGGGCTGGTGCAGCAGTCGGCGGGCACGCTGGACCTGTACAGCATGCAGATCAGGGCCAGCGCCTTCGAGGGAGAGTCTGTCTCAGTAACGGACCTGCTGGCGGACTCGCTGGCCCTCACGGGCTCGGCCACGCTGGACGGGCTCACCGCGCAGGGCAACGTGGGCTGCGACCAGCTGCTGCGCAACGACGTGAACTGCACGGACGTGTTCACGACGGGCGTGGACGCCTCGGGCGCAGTCTCCTGCGCTGCGCTCACAGCCACAGGCACCGTCGCCGGGGCCACGCTGTCGTCCACAGGGGCCGTGTCAGGCAGCTCGCTGAGCATCACCGGCGCGGCCAGCGTGGGCCTGCTGAGCTCCGCCACAGGAATCACGGGCAGCACACTCACCATCAACAACACGGCCAACGCCGGGAACTTCACCACGGTGGGCGACGTGTCCACGGGCACGCTGACGGCCTCGGGCGCAGCAACCGCGGCGAGCTTCGCAGCCACCGGTGCGCTCACGGGCGCCACGCTGACAATCACCGGGGCGGCCTCCGCGGGCCCGCTGGACTGCGAGAGCCTGGACTGCACCTTCACGGCCACGAGCGGCGGAGTGTCGACGGGCAGCGTGGTGTGCGGCGACGTGACGAGCTCGGGCACGGTCTCCGCGCCGCAGCTCTTCGCGTCCAACACGCTCACCGTGACCAACACCTCCGACTTCTCGGACGATCTCTTCTTGACGAAGAACTGGGCGGGCTGGAGCAAGCTGCAAGTGTCCAACAACAGCGCGGCCCCCGACAGCGGCCCGGAGCTGCGGCTGCTGGGCAACCAGAGCGCGCGGGTCTTCCTGGAGCGGGACGGCGGGGCGCACCAGTGCGAGCTCATCATGATCAACGACGAGGCGCTGGTGCAGACAAAGAGCCTCTCGACGCAGCTGTCCCTGACCACGAACCAGCGGAACCCCGGCTGCCTCGTGATCGCGGGCAACACGGGCAACGTGGTCTGCAACACGAGCTTCACGGACTTGTCGGACAGCCGGGTGAAGACGGAGATTGCCGAGGCCGACGTGGCAGAGCTCAAGCAGCTCTTCGACTCCGTGGAGGCCAAGCAGTACAAACGCCCGGACATGAACGGCGACCTGAGGCTGGGCTTCGCCTCGGACGACTTCGCAGGAACAAAGTGGAAGAATTTGACGGGGACCACGCGGTGGAGCGACGGCACGGAGATGGTCACGCTTGACTACTCGCACCTGACCAGCGTGCTCTGGGGGGTGTGCAAGGGCTTCCAGGCCCGGCTGGACGCACTTGAAGCCTGGCAGGCCCAGCGGGGGCCGAAGAACAAGTAAAAAATGGAGGCGCTGAGGGACCTGGCCGACGACTTCAACGTGCGGGACCCGCGGAAGCTGTACCGACTCGCGAGGCAGCGCGACCTCGACGTGACGCAGGCCATGGCCTTCGAGGCGCTGAAGGCCGACGTGGGCCGGCAGGTGCAGGCGCCCCGGCCGCGCGCGCTGGGCAAGTCGGCCGCCGAGGGGCCGAACGACCGGCTGCAGGCCGACCTCATTGACTTCAGCCAGAACACGCGGGGGAAGACGAAGTACGGCCTGGTGGTGATGGACGTCTTCACCCGGGAGGCCGCCGTGGAACCTCTGCAGAACAAGAACGCCGAGACGGTGGGCCGGGCCACCAAGCGCGCCGCAAAGGAGCTGACGGGGGACGACAAGAACTTTGTGGTCACGACAGACCTGGGCAACGAGTTTGCCACGCTGGACCGGGAGCTGCCCGAAGCCGTGCACCGGACGAAGCGGCCCGAGGACCGCAACGCCATTGCCGTGGTGGACCGGGGCATCCAGACCCTGAAGAAGGACCTGGCCACTCGAGTCGCCAGGAAGGGCGGTGGGTGGAGCCAGCACCTCGAGCAGGTGGCGGACGCGTACAACGCTCGGCCCCACGAGACGGTGCACGCTGCGCCGGAGGACGTCGAGAAGCAGCCGGCCACGGAGTTCCGTGTGCTCCAAGACAACGCCGACCGGTTCCAGCACAACAAGGACCTCACGGAACGCCGCATCAAGGCTATAGAGGACGCGGGCGCCTTCCGAGCGCCGACAAACGCGGCGAGGAGCTTCAACCCGCAGTACGGCAACGTGCAGCAGCTCGCGGCCGTGGACTCCATGACCGTCAGGGGCCCCGAGGGCCGTGAGACTCTCCTGAAGCTGGCCCTGCCGGCTCCCCAGGGCAGCGGCAACGCTGCGGGCAGGCTGACTAGGCGTGGCAGACCGGCGGCCGTGAGGCAGCTGGACGACTTCCTGGGCCCGCCCCGGCCGAGGACAATCGACTGATAACCGGCAACTTTGCAGTACCCAAGTACGGCTGATAACGCTACTGGCAACTTTGCAGTACATTTGAGCCAAAGACCGCAGCTCCAGCTGGCAACTTTGCAGTACCCAAGTACGGCTGATAACGCTACTGGCAACTTTGCAGTACATTTGAGCCAAAGACCGCAGCTCCAGCTGGCAACTTTGCAGTACATTTGAGCCAAAGACAGCAGCTCCAGCTGGCAACTTTGCAGTACATTTGAGCCAAAGACCGCAGCTCCAGCTGGCAACTTTTGCAATTTCTTACTAGGAAATTCAAGTGCTCTGTTAGGCACCATGCTGGGGCAGCATCATCAGCCCCCAAATGGAACATACCACGATTTTGGGGGCTTCGTTCTATTTGGAGAGGGAATAATTAAAGCAGGCCCTGCGTGACAATCTTTAACGGATTCACCATGCCGAAAATGGCTGGGGCGGCCGCACTAGGCAGCCCTTTATGCTGGATAGCGGATAGCCCTGAATCCACCGCCACCACACCGCCAGCTTGACTGCTGCCCGCCACAAAAATTGGGGGCTTCTGGCCCAGCTCCAGCTCTGGCAACTTTGTGTTACATCTTGAGTCACACAGAACGCGTTTAGGTGGGCACCCAAACACACAACGCGGTTGGGGAGCCACATCACCCAAAAAAACACGCCCCCCCACCCCCGGAAGGACGCTCAAGATGCTCGACACACAAAAACTGCTGTTTTCCGCCTCTAGGTCAGGGCTCCTTCTGGATCGGAATGCCTTGGATCGTCACAGGTGCCCTAGGTGCCCTGTGTGCCCTGAGAACAACCGGGAGCAGTCGAGTCTCCGACCGAAGCTTTGTGTAGACCTGGCAGCGCTCCGGGTTTTCCGAAAAAATGCACTGACTGTCCAAGGTGCTCCAAGTGCTCTTATGTTTTTTTTCACGGCGCGCACAACAGGAAATGCCTGTAGAGCGGTGGTGGTGACCCCCGCCCTGTACACTCCGCACTCTGTGACCCGTATTGAGCATGCGTGAACCCCTTGACCAACATGAAAAAGAACTTCCATCGGACCAATGACAAACTCGTGGGCTCACGTAGCTGCCTGGAGTGATTTGCACTGTCCTCTCCGGGCTACAAAATCAAAAGGCATGCAAAAATATCTACGGCTCCGACTCCACGGGGCCGACAAAGGTCCGCATTCTGTGACTTGTACTGAGCATGCGTGAACCCCTCGACCAACATGAAAAAGAACTTCCATCGGACCAAGGACAAACTCGTGGGCTCACGCAGCTGCCTGGAGTGATTGCACTGTCCTCTCCGGGCTACAAAATTAAAAGGCATGCGAAAAGGAAAAGATCTACGGCTCCGACTCCGCGGGGCCGACAAAGGAACCGCTGGGACGGAGCTTCACGATGTACCTGCCGCAGTACTTGTGGGCAACGAAGGTGTTGCGCCAGACCGTTCTGGCCTCCGTCTTGCCCAGCACGGGCTCTGTATGAGTCAATGCCCAGTTTGTCGAGCCCGTCGAAAACGGTCGGCAGGATCGGGAACATGCCTATCCTCTTCAAAAGCTTGTCGATGGCATCGCTGTTGTCCTGGTCCTGCATCTCCAACTTCTTGAGCTCCTGCACCAAACCCTTGTACAGATTGTTGTGGTGCCCGGTATACAGCCGCCCGGGACGGTCAAACAGAGCTTGGGCAGCAGCGCTCTCCTTGTAGGTTGAAGCCACCAACCCCAGTGCGTCTTTGTCCCGGATTGCCAAGTCTGTGCGAGCCCCAGCTGGGCCGCCGCCCTGGTCTCCGCCAGCTCTTCGATGGCCTCGCGGTTGATGGGCTCGTACAGCACCTTGGAGATGCAAAGGCTCTTCTCATCCTGCACCTCGCGGACACCCACAGACGAGCCAGTGAGCGCTCGGGTTGCTTCCTCGAGATAGTTCCTCCTGGGGCGCTTGGGAGCGGGCCGGGGGGTCCTGCATGACCACATCTGCCGGCGCTTCCTCAACTGCCAATAGAAGATGAAATTCCGACGGGGTGGACAGGTCTAGAAACCGCCAGGAACCTTCTGCCGCGCCAAGCCTCCAGCACTTGAATCCGATTGAGGTCGGTGGGGGCCTGCTGCAGCAAAAACTCGCTCAGCCGGTTGGCAGCCTCGTCCCCGCCGATGGTTGCCTGTTGCAACTCCAGGGTGAAGAAAAAGGGAGGGAGACCGAAAAAGGGAACAATGACAAAAAGGGGGAGGGAGAAGGGTGTGGAACACGACGCCTGAAATTGCTCCGCCGCGGACTTCGGTCGCAGCAGATCTGGGCTATGGGCTGCATCTCCATTGTCCTCAGGGCAGGCAAGCGCAGAGGAAGTTTGGTCCGCAGGGTCCACAGGGCAAGCAAATGTCCAAAAAAAGGAAAAACTGGTAGCAACGCGGTGTCGCCGACAGCCTGCGGCCTCCTCTTCTCGCCCCACCGGCTGGTCGCCAAGGACCACGGGGATGGCCTTGTTGCCGCCTCCATTGCCAGCCTCACCAGCCTCGTTGCCGCCTCCATTGCCAGCCTCGTCACCCTCGGCCTCGTCACCCTCGGCCTCGTCGCCGCCTCCATTGCCAGCCTCGTCACCCTCGGCCTCGTCACCCTCGGCCTCGCCTCCATTTCGTCACCCTCGGCCTCGTCGCCGCCTCCATTGCCAGCCTCACCAGCCTCGTCGCCGCCTCCATTGCCAGCCTCACCAGCCTCGTCGCCGCCTCCATTGCCAGCCCTGCCAACCTCACCAGCATCAGTGCCGCCTCCACTGCCAGCCTCAAAGGTGAAGCTGGAGGCACCACTGTCGAGCACCTCCTCCACCGCTGCCGCAGGATGCGGAGGGTCCACCCGACCGATGATGTAGGGATGACAAGAAGCTAAAACAAAATCTTGGAAGCAAAAATGCTGCGATCCCAATCGTCAATGCACAGGCTCGTGAGGCATCATTTGGTGGTAGAAACGAAACCCAACGGGGATCATCGACCGTTTGGATTCGCATTTGGGCACGGTCATCAAATCGAAGCCCATACCGTTTTGGATGAGCTGCAACATTTGGTCGTGGCACAACGAAGGCTCACGATAACAAAGGCTCACGCTCACAGGCTCACGCAACGATCAAGTGTCACAACACGACAGACATGGGCTGGCCTGGTCCGCCAGAGCAGGATGTTGCGATGTAGCCGCCTCAGCATGCACGGCAATCCAACAAGCCGACAAGCCTCCCACCAACCCCGCGTTAGGGCCCTGCAAAAAGGCTTCTCCAGGAGCAGGATGTAGCCGCCTGAGCCAACAAAGCCGCCGATACAATGCGTCCAACAAGCCAACAATGCGTCCAACAAGCCGACAAGCCCCGCACCAATCCCACATCAGGGGCCCTGCATCTCCGAGACCAGGAGCCTGAGTCGCCCTAGGCCCTGCCGGATCCTCTCAACCAGGACCTGAATTGCCAGGCTCCTCTTGGCCAGGATGTGACCGACCTGAGCCGGGGCTGGGTCCCGCCAGAAGTGCCCCCCTGGCAGGGTCGCCCTAGGTGCGACCCGTTGGGCGAACCATTGAAAAACGAATCCCCCCGGGCCCGTTGGGCAGACCATTGAAAAAGAATTCCGAAACCCCTCCAGACCCGTTGGGCAGACCATTAAAAAAACAAATCCAAAACCCCTCCAGACCCGTTGGGCGAACCATTGAAAAACGAATCCGCCCGGGCCCGTTGGGCAGACCATTGAAAAACGAAACCCCTCCAGACCCGTTGGGCAGACCATTGAAAAAAACCGAAACCCCTCCAGACCCGTTGGTCGAACCATTGAAAAACGAATCCTCCCGGGCCCGTTGGGCAGACCATTGCAACAAAATCCGAAACCCCCTCCAGACCCGTTGGGCAAACCATTGAAAAACGAATCCACCCGGGCCCGTTGGGCAGACCATTGAAAAAGGAGAGGGGGCAGGGCACCAGTGTAGGGCACTTGGGGGGGCCGGGGCCGGGGAGAGGGGGCAGGGCACCCAGGGCACCTAGGGCACCTTGGGCACCTAGGGCACCTAGGGCGGGACCGGGGCCGGGGAGAGGGGGTAGAGCACCCACTTGGAAGGACCGGGGCCGGGGAGAGGGGGTAGTTTTTCTTTTTTCTTTTTTTTACGGGCTCCGTTTTTTGGTGGCATCTTTGATGGGTTCCGTATTTGGTACGTTTTTTTTGCTTGTATTGTTCAGTTGATTCTTCTTCTTCAAAAACAAAAGAAAGAAGGCACCCCAACCGCACGGACAAGGACCCAAGTGCCCTAAGTGCCCTGGCTCCCCTTCAACTCTCCGAGGTTGCGGCCGGCTCAAGGTCACGGTCTCTCAAAGTCACGGGGTTCAACCTCAGACATCAAGGTCTCGATGAAAACAAGGATGAGCGGGTTAAGGGGACAAAAACGGCTTGCCATTTAGGGCGGAGGGTCACAGCGCAGCCAGGCTCCCGGCGAACAGCCTCGCTGCCCCCCAGACCCCCCCCCAGAAGCGCCCTCCAAAAAAAAAGGGGCTGCAGCACGTCCCTTTCCCTCAAGTCCACAACCAACGTCACGTGCAAAAAGAGACGTGTCACGGCAAGAAAATCCATGCGTGAAAACCGTGCAAAAACGAAATTTTCAGAAAACGCAAAAACGCCTTTTTTTCCGCAAGAACGCCTGTTCAGAACGGGCAGGAGCCGCCGCCCGTGCCCAGCTTCACCTGCAGGTCGCGGACGTCAAGGACCAAGCCGCACTGCTTGCCCATGATCCAGACCTGCCGGGCTTCGACGTTGGCCTTGCACTCGCAGCCGGCCAAAGTCTCCGGTCTCTGGATCTTGTTGCCGTCAGCGTCCCAAAAGCGGACGTTCCGCGAGTCCAGCTTGCACTTCAGGAACGTGGCGCCCTGTCGGGACTCTTTGAGGCAGCTCTGCCATCTGTCCTGCACGTCGGACCCCCATCGTTTCGTCAGCTCGTCAACGCATCGCTTCTCAAAGTCCTCCCAAGCAGCCCACGCCTCTGAATCTCTTTCCGTCGCAAAGCAGACGTTCTGCCGAGGCCCTTGGTCCTTATCGAAGTTGCTGGGCTCCCAGACAATGCTGGTCCACTGGGACTGCCAGACGATGTGCTTCCCCTCGCTCCTCAAGGGTGCCGACTTGGCTCCCTTGGGGCTGGTCTGAACCTCACCAATGGCGAATGTGGTCGCGATTGTCATGACGCCGGTCTCTTTTCCTCTAGGGATAAAAAAATATTGGTCCGATGAACGCGTTGGCCTCCGCTCACGCAGCCTGCGGCCATTTCTCGAAAGGGAACAGCCCGGAACCACAAGGGCAAGTCCTGGGGCCCAAGAAAAGCCAGCCGGGCACTTAGGGCGGCAGCCATGCGGGCCCGGGAGGTCCGCACGGCCTTTGCACCCACGCTACAACGCCACGCTCAAAAAACATGCCAAGTTCAGTGCGCAAATCTTCAAAACCCAGGCCGTGTTCCTACAAGGTTTGATGTCTCTTCAAGACCCTTGCACCCGTGGAGATGCCTCAAAAATTGTATCCCGTCAAGTTCAGTCCACACGCCTTCTAAACCCAGGCCGTGTTCCTACAAGGTTTGATGTCTCTTCAAGACCCTTGCACCCGTGGAGATGCCTCAAAAAATTGTATCCCGTCAAGTTCAGTCCACACGCCTTCTAAACCTAGGCCGTATTCCTGCAAGGTTTGACGCCCCTCCAAGAATCGTCTCCCATCAAGTTCAATGCACATGCCGGCCAAAAAAAACGAGCACATCCTCTCGACGTCAGCCAACCTTCCTGCCAAGCAGCTCACCCCCCGAGCTTGTGACAGCTCCATCCCCCCGAGCTTGTGACAGCTCCATCCCCCCCAAACTTGTCCCCGAGCTTGTGACAGCTCCATCCCCCCCGAGCTTGTGACAGCTCCTGGTGCTCGGCACCCCCCGGCACTCCCCGGTGCCTGCTCGGCACCCTCCCGCTGCCTGTTCGGCAGCCTTGCGCTTGTTCAGCGCTTCCGCCACTTGCTCAGTGGCAATCAAACCCCCCCAACCCGGAAAACCATCACGCCCCCCCACCCCGGAAAGCAATCATGCGTGCGTCAAGAGCTCACCCCCCCACCCCGGAAAGCAATCATGCATGCGTCAAGACCCTGCAAGGCCCTGTTCGGTGCTCGTTCAGCATCCTGTTCGGCTTCTCTTTCCAATCGCGTTTCATGCCAAAAACGTGTGCCATGGTCATACATGGTGACGCCGTCTTTTTTTTTGCAACGCCCGAGGGGACCCCAGGGGCCCTGGGGACGGGGAGGAGCCGGGCGGTTGCCCGGACCACTTTTTTTTTTGGCGATCTACGAAAAAGCAATCGACAACAATGGCATCCTGGGCAACACAACGAGAGAACATCAGGCAGGCGGTCGAGGCCGGATCGAGGGCCCGGGACACGGATGACGGAAGCCGTGTCTTGGGCTTGAGGCGGGGCCGAGGCGCCTACGCGTTGCTCCAGCGCGCGGACGGGAGCGTTACTTGGGCCGGGGAGGCCTACTTCGGCATGCTCGGGCGGCAGCCAGAGTCGAGGACCTTCGACCCAAGGCAGCCGCTGGTCAGGGAGGGTGCGGCCGACTACGTGCTACTGCAGAACGGGCAGCGGGGCCTAGTGCGGCGGCTGCGGGAGGACGGCACCTACCAGCTGACGAACCTAGGGAGGCGGTTCTTCAAGAACAAGTACTCGCAGCACGTAGCACACATCCCAGTGGTCATCAGGGGGATGCGGCGGGACGGCAAAAATCAGGGGGATGCGGCGGGACGGCAAAAACGCGGGCCGGGCTTACGAGCGCAGGGACTGGCTCCCCGCAAATGTCCTGGGTGGGGAGGCCAGCCGGCAGCCCGACAGGCTGTCGGAGCAGCAAATACTGCAAAACGTCAAGCTGGAGACGCTGCGGCTGATAACCGCGGGGGACGAGGACCGCGCCGCCGGCAGGGCGCCCATCATGGAACTCAGCGACGAGACGTACTTCTACGACCCGGAGGGGGAGTGGGTGGTGTCCTCGGAGACGACGCAATACCGGAACAGCCGCGTACACGTAGAAACCATCCTGCGGCAGAGGCTGCGAGGCCTGCGCCGCGTGTCGTACCAACTGCCGTGCTTCAACAGTATCCTGGCATGCGCATTCGAGGATTCCGGGGACAACGCCTGCGTGCCGCGGCAGCTGGCTCAACTCCTGGGCGTGCCCTTCGAGGAGGTCTGCGGAGACTTCGACGCCCTTGCAGAGCACGACTGGCGCGCGCACGGCATCTCGCCGGTGGAGATACGAGCCTTCTGCGCGTGGCGCAACGCGCACATGGTCCTCATCTCCAACACCGGCGAGCCCCTGGACCGCTTCGAGCCCACGCAGCGGGAGACCAAGACCGTGGTGTTCACCTACTACGACGGGCACGCCTTCTTCTACCGGAACGCCCGGCCGGTGCTGGAGCAGATGGGCTGTGCGCTGGTCATGTACCGGCGAGACCCGACGCAGACTGTGCCGCCGCTGGAGGAGTGGAGCCCGTGGCAGGGCGAGATCAAGCCAGGCCACTTCCACACGACGGACCTACGGGAGACGAGGCGGCAGCTGCTGCTCGCGGAGCACAACCCGCTGGTCACGCTCCGCTCGCTCGCGCAGTTCTCGAGCCTGAAGCTGCGCGCCAAGGGCGGGCAGTGCGTGATCCGTGAGCTGCCCGAGGACTGGGAGCTGCTGCAGACATGGGCCAAGGGGCTGGGGCTGCACTACCGCGGGCAGAGGCTGGCCTCGCTGAGCTTCGAGGCTTTCTCCACGCTGGTCAAGGCGCCGAGGATCACCCCGAGCCAGCGGCAGAAGAAGCTGCTGCTGGCCGAGCAGGGAGGCAAGAGCGCCGCCTGCGGGCAGCAGATCGGCGCCGGGTGCGCGGAGTTCGACCACATCGTGCCGGTGCGGCAGGCCTTCGCCGGGCAGCAGCAGCGCTTCCAGGCGCTCTGCTTTGAGTGCCACCAGATGAAGACCCAGACCGAATGCATGCAGCCCACGTCGCTGGAGTCGCGGTTCACGCGCTCGGTCTACGACGCGTACGTACGCTCTCCCAAGCAGCCTCCGTTAGTGTTCCAGGCGCGGGCCCTGGGCCGCGGACCGCTCGAAGGCGTGGACGTGGTGCGCTGCCGCAGGAACGGGCTGGCCAACGCACCGTTCCCACTGCCCATCTTCTGCCCGGCCGACAACATCGAGCCGGCGCGGCCCGGGCACCTCGCAGACCTCTCGTTTGTGGACCTGCAAATTCGGGGGCGCGATGCCCCCGTGACGCTGCTGCCCTACGTGGGGCCGGGCTGGTACCCGAAGGTCTCGCTGGACTACATGCTGCGCTGCGGCGTGGCGCAGTGGTCCGACGTGCTCCACACGATGAACGCGGCCAGCCACGTCACCGCGGAGTGCCTGGCGCCGGCGCTGGTGGAGCAGGCCTGGCCCGAGGGCGAAGAACATATGGCAAAGCTTGCAGTGAACTCGATGATCGGGCTCATGGCGCACGACAGCAACAAGGCGTACACGCTGCGCAGCAGCAGCAACGAGCTGGACGCGACAGGGGCCGACACCAGGCAGGTATTCTACGTCGGCGAAGGCCGGAACGTGTGGGACTTCATCACCACCCGCTCAATCCACAACAACGGAACGCTGCGCCCCATCCACGACTGCGTGCTCGGCTTCGAGGCGACGATGGTGGCACGCATCCGACGAGAACTGGGCCTTCCGCCAAAGTACATCAAGCAGGTGAAAACGGACTGCGTGGTGCTGCAGGGCATGCCGCGGAAGTTCCGAGACAACTTGGAGCGGCTCGTCCACAACACGTACCCAGACGGTAAGCCCAAATTCCGCCACGAGGAGACGACGAAGCCGCTGCGAGGCAAGCACGCGCCGCCCTGCATGCAGGCGGAGCCGCCAGCAAGGGCCGCCGGCTGGACGGACGTGGCCGACCCTGTGGCGCACTGCCTGGCCGGCCGATCGCTCCTGCTCACCGGGCTGCCCGGCACAGGCAAGACGCACCTGGCGCGGACCATCGTGACCAAGCTGCGGGAGCGCGGTGAGGTAGTGCACCTCATCAGCAAGACTCACAGCGCCGTGCAGAACCTGGGCGCCGGCGCGAAGACGGCCGACCACTGGGTGCGCAAGTATGTGCGGGGGGCCAGCGTGCAGCGCCTGGACTGGCTGCTGGTGGAAGAGGTCACGCAGTTCGACATGAGCCTGTGGGCGGACATCGCGTGCGTGTCCCTGAACCACGACGTGCGCTTCCTGCTGGTGGGCGACTTCCGGCAGCTCCCGGCCGTGCTGGACACCTGGGCCGGCACGCCCGTCAACAAGCCGCTGCGACACAGCCAGCTGATGCTGGACCTTGCGGGCGGCTGGCGGCACGAGCTGACGGAGAACAAGCGCAGCGACGCGCGCATCTTCGACCTCGTGCGGAGCCTACGTGTGGATGAGCCGGACGAAATGCCCCTAGAGGAAGCTTTGCAGACGGCGCGACGGCTCTTTCCGCGCAAGCCAGGCGTGCCGGACACCACACTCACGATCAGCCACGCCCAGCGGATGGCGGTCAACGCGGACGCGAACCGTCGCCTGGCCCCGGCGAACGCGCAGCTTGTGGAGCCAGAGGAAGACCCGGACACCGCCGAACAAAACAAGTCGCAACCCATGCGCGTGTGGCCGGGCCTGAAGCTCATCGGAGCGGGCGGAGCCATCAAGAAAGGCACGTTCGTGACAGTCGCGGCCTGCGGGGACAACATCGCACTGGAGAGCGGCGCCGAGCTCACCCCGCGAGAGCTCTCAAGCCAGACGCGCCTTGCCCACGCGCTCACCTACGCGTCAAGCCAGGGCCTGACGCTCCAAGGCAGGGTACACCTGGACACGCGCTCTGAGCACTTCACGCTGCGCCACCTCTACATCGGCTGCAGCCGAGCCACCTCCGGCAACCTTCTAGAGGTCGTCTAAAACTGAAAAGGGGTCGCAGCAGAACAGTAGCTTGGCGGGTCCAGTCTCGTCCGACCAGACGTGCGGGCCAACCCCGTTTTGGAAGTGTTCGGTGGCTTGCTACGGGGACGGTGGGGGCGGTCCGGCTTTAAAGAAACGGATGCCCGCGCTACTGGAGCTCTTCAAGGGCACCGGCTCAGTGGGACGAGCCTTCGAGGCGGAAGGCTGGGAAGTTGTGAGCCTTGACCTGTTGCCCAAGTTTGAGCCCTCCATCTGCTGCAACATTCTGCAATGGGATTACCGCGCAGCCTTTCCGCCCGGACACTTCCAGTTTGTCTGGGCATCGCCCGTGTGCACCGAGTACTCCAGGGCGCTGACCACCCGGCCGCGGCGGTTGCTAGAAGCTGATGCCCTGGTCCTTCGAACCATCGAAATCATCGCACACTTGGACCCTCCCATGTGGGCCATTGAGAACCCGGCCACCGGGCTGCTGAAGACCCGCCCGTTCATGGAGCGCCTGCCCTGGGTGGACGTGACCTACTGCAAGTACGGAACTCCGTACAGGAAGCAGACGCGGCTGTGGACCAACATGCGCTGGAGGCCAAGGCGAGGCCTGTGCAGGCCCGGCAGCCGCTGCGGCGCGTGGCAGGACGGCAGGCACCTCCGGGCCGCGCAGCGGGGGCCGCGGCTGATGGAGGGGCAGTACGAGAGGGTCAGCCAGTCACGCGAGCTGCTCTACAGCGTTCCTGCTGCGCTGTGCGAGGAGATTGCGTGCGCGGCCACGGAGGAGCTTGCGGAGCGGCTGAGCATTCCGGATTAGGCTGTTCTGGTCTAATCCGAGGGGCCTGGAAACAAGTCCATTTTTTCCGTGGTTTTGCTGGGCAGCGGACTTTTTTTTTAGTCCAGCACAGAGACGCCCGTGCCGGAGAGCGTCACCAGCTGGTAGGCCACCAGGTGGATGAACAGGTCCGTCATCGTGCCGTCCAGGCCCTTGAAATTGAACCGGGCAAGGTCGCCCGAGCGGGTGCTGACACCACTCAGTGGCATCTTGGGCACGCGCTCCGTCGGAAAGCCGGCAATGAAGCTGTGGCGCAGGTAGCCCACACGGCCGATGTCAATGTTGCGCACCGTGTCGTCGTAAGTACCCGCAAGGACCGAGAGGAAATGGAAGTGCTCCGAGGCTCCCTTCATAGGATTGTGAGGGTACTGCAGGCTGCCCAGCTGCATCTGCGATTCCAGGAGGCTGTCCTCCTGCCTGGCCGCGCCGATGGGGGCCACGTCCTGACCCGGGTTGGCCAGCAAGTGGATTTTGGAGCCCGCGTCGTTGTCCCAAAAAGTCACAAACGCGCCCATGAGTTTTGTGAAGGCGCGCGCCACGGTGACGTTGTGCTCCGCGACTCCGTTCGGGACGCTGGACTGCTGCGTGTGCACCGTGGGGTAGCTGAACACGAGCGACCTTCCTGAGAGGAGCACGCGGTTGAAGGACTCAACCAGCGCAGAGTCCAGGACGACCTGGGAGGCCAGAACTCGGACGTTCTGGATCTCAAAGTCGGTGCTCAGCGTGGCTCCGGACGGGTGCGCCCCGGCGTTCTCGGACCACAGCGCAGTCGTGGCGTCCGCGAACTCGATTTCTATCACCAGGTTCAGCTGCGGCGGCAGCATCTTCCCGCAGCGCAGGATGCCCACCATGGTGGGGCGCAGCAGCACGTCCGCGTAGCCGCCCTGGTGCACCGCGCGGGCGATGCGGGGGTCGTTGACTTCGTCGAAGCCCTCCATGGCCTTGTTGCGGTTGTACTCCCGGCCCTTCAACAAGTCGTGCACGGCCACGGTGCGGCCGTAGTAGTTGATGTCGTCGCAGCGCTGGCCGTTGGCGAAGACCTGGACGCGCTGGACGAAGCAGGCGGGGTTGGGCGTGGCTGGGGCCAGCGGGTTGGTGCCGTCCGTGTTCCTGACGCGGAAGGCGATCTTGATCGACTCGGGGTCGATGAAGGACGTGCCGCTGGTCAGCGGGATGCGGCAGACCCGAGAGGTTGTGGGGGAGAACGAGCTCAGCGAGCTGGGGAAGTACTGCACGTCATGCCGCGCCGTGACGTAGCTGGTGTTGCTTGTTTTCAGCTTGTAGTCCAGGCTCTGCATCAGCTCATCCTGGGCTCCGGCAGTGACTACCTCCATGCTTCTTTATATACACGCAATTTGAGTCGTACGGCGAAGGAAAATGCTATTCCTCCAGTGCGTACATAGATGTACGGACGAGAAGAATAGCGTTTTGTGGCGCAAAACCGTGCAAAACGAGCTATTCTTACAGCGTATATTGATATACGGCCTAGAAGAATAGCATTTGTTCAGCGCAAACCCGTGCAAAATAAACTCTCCCCAAGGGTTTTTTAAGCAGCCTCAATGTCTCGCGCCAGCTGGTCAAAGCTGGGTGGAGACACACTCCGGCGCGACTGCCCGGAACTGGAGCTCGCCCGCGAGCTCGGCTGAGACTGGGGCAGGGTTACAGGGTTCAGGCCCCAGGAGAAGGGGCGCGGCGTGTGGTTGGACTGCGCCTGGACTCGGAAGCCAGACTGGGAGGAGGCGCGGCTGCTTGCGGGTCTGCCGGACGTGCTGCTGCCTGAGCGCAGCGTGAAGTGCTGAGGCTGAGTGGCGTCATTCTTGTTGTTGGCGGACCGGACGTCCTGCACGGCCGCGTCCTCGCTGCCCTGCTGGGGCCGGAAGAGCGTGTTCTCCAGCACCCATCCCGTGCCGCGCGCGAGGCCGTAGGCTGCGCCGCCTGCGATGCCCATGGCCAGCCCCGCTGTTGCCGCCGCGCCAACTCCCGCCGCGCCAGCCAGCGTTCCAGCAACCTCGCCCGCGGCGGGCGCCAGGGCTGCTGCTCCCTCTGCCAGGCCCCCCAGGTACCCAAAGGCTCCGCCCACGCCCTCGGCGGCAACGGCAACCTCACCCTCCTCCGCAGCCACAGCCGCCGTCTCCTCAACGGCCTGCGCTGCGCCACGCTCCACCTCCTGCGCGCGCTGCCCCGCCTCATCCAGGAGGCGCTCCACGTCACTGGGCCGGCCTAGGATCTGCGGAGGCGGCTGCGCCTGGCCCGGACGGGGCAGCACGTTCAGGCGCACGTACTCAGCCGCGTCCTGGGGCAGCTGAGAGCGGAAGGCCTGCGCTGCTGCGAGCCCCGCGGCCCCTGCGCCTATGAGGTCCGCTGCCGCCTGCGCGCCGTCTGCAGTGCTGCGCAGACGGTCCGTGATGGAGGGCGGCCCCTGACCGTTGCTGGCCAGCGCGCCGGCCTCGGGGTCTCCCGCCAGGTCATCCTCAACAAAGCGGGTTCCGCCGTAGCCCTGGTACCTCCGCGCCAGCCGCACGTCCTCGTCCGTGGCCTCTGCGGGTGTGCGGAAGCCGTCCTCGGGAATTGCCTGCAGAGGCGTGTGCTGCAGGGGCCGAGGGTTGGGGTCCTCGCTGGACTGTACAAAATCGTCCAGGTAGAAGTGGCTTGTGATGAATGAGGTGGCTTTGCGGTCCGGCTGATCCAGGGGCAGCGGCTCATTCCGCTCAAGGTAGCCCACCACCTGCTCAAAGCGCGGGCGCTGGTTGAAGCCGTGCGCCCGGAGTGTCTTCATTTACTGTTGCGCAACTTCGTCCGCCGCCCGTTCCACGCCCCGGCGCTCGGCCCGCGCGTAGCGCAGCTGGGGTACCTGGCGGTGCACGGCCTCCGTCAGCCGGCTCACGTCGTCCAGGTGCCGCTGCCCCTCATGCGCCTGCCTGCGCTCGCCCAGCCAGTTGTTGAAGGCCCGCGCCTCCTCCAGTTCTCGGTAGCGCTTCAGCAGCAGCGGCTGCAAGTTGTAACTGGGGTACGTCCTGCGGAACCACCAGAGCATCCGCGGCTCGTTGCGGGGTTCAATGGACATCATGCTTTTACACTAGTACGCTTGCGCCTGTGGTCAGCCGGTCATAAGCGGACTGCCTCTCCAGCATGCGCAGGGCGCGCTGCTGCTTTCTTGTGAGCTGAGGCGCCTCCGGTGGTGCCTCAGCCGGTGCCTCCGCCGGTGCCTCAGCCGGCGCCTCTGCTGGTGCCGTCTCAAGTGGAGGCGGCTTTGGCTTGCGCTTTGGAGCAGCCGGCTCAGTAGGCACGTCCTGCTTCGGTTTGTTCTGGCTCCCAGGGGGCCTGCCCCGCCGTTTCGGTTCCGCCGGCGCAGCGTCCTGCGCAGCGTCCGGCGCAGCGTCCTGCGCCTCTTGCGCCTCCGGCGCCTCTTGTTCGGTCGGCTCCATTGATTATACGTGGTCAAGATATAACACGAACGACAAAGACGACCCGCGAAGCCGGACAACGTTGCCGTCCAGGTCGGTCAGCCGGAAGCGCATGTGCCTCAGGGTAACCGGGCCCCTGAGGGCCATGAAGTGCCCGTCGTCGGAGCCCGTCTCCCCACGCCACTCTTCAACGTGATCTTGGAGAGGATGTCGTCGCCCAGGTTGCCCAGCACGGCCAGCTCGGCGCAGCGCAGGTAGACCTCGTTGTGCGCCATCATGCGGACGAACTCAAAGACCTGCTGCCCGCCGGACTCGGGTTCAGCATGTGGTCCACGCTGAAGGGCTTGGTGGGAGAGGCGGGCGGCGTGGCGGGGTTGTCCGCCGCGTCAGGAAATTGCTGGCGCAGCTCCAGGTCGTTCAGAATGAGCCGGTTGCCGTCGTAGGCTACGCTCAGGCTGTTCGTGGTCTCGCTATAGGTGGCGGTGGCAAAGTTGGGAGCTGATCCAGGCGGCCAACCGTGCGCCAGTGTACGCGCCCTCGGGCAACAACGCCCAGTTCAGCGTGCCCAGCGCGGCGTCAACCCAGTAGAGGTAGCGGCCCCGGTCCGTGGACAAAAAGCTGTCGGCCAGGCGGATCTTGTAGACGGCGAGCCGGGCGTCGCTCTGCAGGTGCAGCGACTCTCCCAGGTCGACCTCAAAGTCACTGTCCGAGCCGGCCACCCTCTTGCGGCTGTCCACGTAGATCGTTGTCATCCTTTTCTTTAGGAAACCACCCGTCCGGCGGACGCGGCTGGACGGCTGAGACGGAAGTGCAGCAGGAGATGTTCTCACACTTCGCGTTGATCAGCGTGGAGCTGGCGAACAGCTTCTGGCCCAGGAAGCTGAGCGCCGCTCCCATCGGCGTCTTTTTCAAGCGCGAAACGCTCTTCGAAGCGCTTGTAGAACATTTCGTTCTTCGGCTTCAGGTAGTACACGAAGAGGAAGCTGTAAGGTTCTCGGGTCGCCTGTTCATACAGCCGGTACAGCTGCTCCTTCGGCAGCAGGGCGCTCAGCTCCTCGATGACGGCGTCCAGCTCGTGCTGGTTGCGCAGCCTCCAGCAGCAGAGGAATTGCATGTTGACCCGCACGGCTGCGCTGATGATCCTCAGCTTCTGCGAGCTCACCCAGGTGCTGATCTGCATGTGACGGCCTCGGATGAAGAGCGTGTCAAGGGCGCCATGCGGCTTGTGGAGTTGCGGCGTGTCAGCAATGTCGTCGATGACTACAAGCACCTGGTACAGTTTCTTCATTTCCAACTTCTTGGACGCTTCCGTGATCTTGCGCTGCTGCTGGATGATGCGCCGCAAGGCGGACTCATCCCACTCGTCCCAGTAAGCCTGCTCACGCTCCGTGTTCACCCCCACGTCCTGCTCGATGTACTTCTTGACGGGGATCCAGCCATCATCGATGTTGACGCTTGGGCTGAAAACGTAGATCCGCTCAAACACGCCCTTGTACTGCTCCCGGATGAGACTGATGAGCGCCACAGTTTTGCCCGACTTGCTGGGCCCAAGGAAGATGCCCGTGCATGGCACCAGGGGCACCACGGGGTCCGAGGCTTGCTTGCTGGTGTACTCAGGCGTGGGGAAAAGCTTGATCTTCCCCATTCGTCCTTTTGCGTTACGCATGTTCCGGAAGCCGGCAGCTGAAGTACCGTGGAGGCCCCTGCTGCAGCGGCGACGTTTTTGCATTTAGACCCAAAACTTGGCCCGGGCAAAGAGAGGTTGTCATTGAACGTTCTCCCTTCACTAGAAATTGCCACGCGCGTGTTGCAACACGCGCCACCCCCCCCCTCCAGACTTTCATTGCATGGAACAAGGCAACTTTTACACTCGCCTGAGACTTTTACACTCGCCTGACATTGAAATTGGGGCTCAAGACTAGACTTGTCAACCACCCTCGCCTGCCACAGCGCCTCAAGACTCGCCAACGCACGGGCGCCAACTGTGCTCGGCGCGTGGTTCTGACTTTAATCGTTATCTAGTCGTCATCTAGTCGTTATTCTAATTTTTCTAGTCGTTATTCTAGTCGTAATTCCACGAAACCACGTAAAACACAATTATTCATGAACTGGCTCTGGCTTGAAAGGAAAATGCCTTTCTTATCTCTCAATATATTTTTGGATTACCGACTAGGAAACGCTTGAGGCTTCCGAATTTAACGACTGAATAACGATACAAAACGATTTGAATAAAAAAACCCGGGAAACCTAGAATAACGACTAGAATAACGACTAGAATAACGACTACAAAACGATTAGAATCCCGACTAGAATAACGACTAGAATTGCGACGATGCCCGACTGCAGGCAAACTGCGGCCCAGCTCCACATTCTCGCGCTGCGGACGCCCCACGAGCGGCCCTGAATCTCGCGCAAAGGCTTGAAAATCGCAGCCCCACAGGCGGATACGTGGCCTATCTGCGGCTGCCCTAACCCAGCACAGCAATCCTGTTGCCGGAGGATTGACGGAGACGCAACCCAAGGCTCACATGCAGAAAATGAGGCCAAGAAAACCACCCTTCTGCTCTGAGTTGCGCTTAGAAAGCATTTATCATGCTTTTCGAGCCACAAAGCTCCGCAACAGAAACGCACTTACAAGCCAGAAACAGCACTTTAAGCCCGGGCAACTTAAACTTCCGAGACGCACAGAATGCGACTAGGACACGTTTTGCCTGCATATTGAAGCAGGCGGAAAACCCTTGCAGAAGTGCAAGCAGAAGGGCTGTGGCCGCACCGCGCAAAACCAACAAATTTTTGCAGAATCCACATTTGCTGAATAATAACCTCTGAAGATGCGCTGTGAGCGGTTTTAGATTTCACAAATAACAGAGAGAGGGCGGTGACAAGCTCGGCGGGCTGGAATTCGCAGGTTCGAGGCAGAACACGGATTTCGGAGCACTGCAAACACCTGGAGCCGGTTTTAGGAAAACGAGCGAATTTGGAGCCCCGGGCTGCACTTTTGACGCCGGACACGAAAAAACGCACTTTTCGGACTTCGCCGTTTTCAGCACTTTTTGCACCAAAAACGGAGTGGTGACATTGACCGGTGACATCGGAAAAACGTTCAGCAGGTTGAAGAATTTGGCTGTTTTGCAACCAAAAATGCCAAATAATTAGGGGTGTATAGGCAGTCTTTCCTTACTACTAGGAGCAGCTGCTCGGCGAGGAAGCGGAAGTCCGACGCCTCGAGAAATGCCTCGTTGCGAGCGTGGAGCTGGAGGAAATCATGAGAGAGGTGAGCCACGTCTCTGCGGCTCTTGATGACCAGGCCACGCGCGCCCAGCGGGCAGAGCTTGCCCTGCGCTGGTTTGAGGCTGATGCTGCGTGGAGTGGGGAGTGGGACGCGTGGGACGCGGTCCTGGATTACGGGGGCCGCCCGGGCCCCCGCCCCGACCCGACGCGAAGAAGCTCGTCAGTGAGTGGCGGGCGGAGCTGTCGCGAGATGTAGAGTAGAGACGTAGAGTAGAGATCGTAGAGGCACAGAGAGCATCAAAAGGGAGGTGGAGCCTGGGGCCTCTCTGTAGCCTCCGCTGGCGGGACTGCACCTCCAGCCTCCGCGGTTCGGAAGCTGAGTTTTCGGGGACTTTTCGGAGATCCCTATGCACCACCTTTTCCGGCCACCCCTCCAAGCCAAACCCGCCCCCATCTCCCCGCTCTCGGCGGAGACAACCCTGTATACCTTTTCGCTCCAGGCTATCTCGTTGACCCTGTAGGAGCCCCTGCTTTCGATCGGCTTAACCCTGATCCGAACCTTATCCCCGACCTTGATTTCCGGGCGGGTCACCTTGTGCTTGGCCCTGCGTTCGATGTTGCGCAGAGCAATCTCTGCCATTTCTGGGTCAGAGTAGGCGAGGTTCGGCGCCACCTGCGTGGTAGCGTGCTTCCTTCCGTTGATTTGGCTCAAGATGTCGGCCAGCATGAGGTGCCACTGCCCCCGCCGGCCCGCTCCGGCTGCTATGCGGCGCAACATGGCCTCCTTGATGGTGCGGATGGTGCGCTCCGCAAAGTAGGCGTGGCCCCTGGTCACCTGCTTCTCGATGTCCCAGAAATCCATCAGCTCCTTGAACTCTCTCTTGAACTCGGCGCCGTCGTCGGAGTACACGTTGGCCGGCACCCCCAGGGCTTGGAAGACCTTCTTCATGCCCGCCGCGGTGGTGCTCGCGAGACGGTCCTTCAGCGGCTCCGCGCCACTTTCTTGGTGAGCGCGTCGATGGCCACCAGCATGAAGGGGTAGGGCTTGCCGCCGAAGGCCCTCATGTCGGCCAGGTCCACCTGCAGCTGGTTCATGGGCTCCAGAGGCACGAAGCTGTTGTAGCCTCTCTGCGGCCGGTCCTTGTTCACCCGGAGGCCGTCCAGAAACGCCTTCACCTCCCCTCTGGAGATGCTGGGGTCGCGCACCTGGGCCTGCTGCAGCGTCTGCGCTATGCTGCCGAAACCGGTGCGGGGATCCTCGTAGACGGCCTTGATGGTTCGCCTGCGGGCGTCGGCCATGTTTCTTATGGCTTCTTCGGCCCCCGCTGGGCCTGCCAGGCTTCCACTGAGTTTCGCCGAGGAGCTCCCAATCGAGCTGCGAGATGAGATGCCGCTGGTGCGAGCGCTCGTAAATAGGGAGGCCGCTGGGCCATCAGAGCAGCCGCAATGCAGGGAGCGTCCTCGTCCGCCCACGCAGCGGGCTTCTCCAGGAGCCATGCCTGCACGCACCGGAAGGTCGCAGAGGAAGTCATATTGAGCAGCTGCGGCGGTTCGAAATCATAAAAGCGAGAAAGCGAGAAGGCGAAAACGAGAGCTCGGGATCTTTCTTTTTTCAGGTTCCGACAGTCTACGCCCAGCAGCGGCTCAGCCGCAGCGGCAGTGTCGGAGCGGGCCCCAGAGGCGGGGGGCCCACGAGGAACTCCATCACGAGGTCGAAGGGCGCAGAGCCTGGCGGAGCGTAAGCGCCCAGCATCCGCAGCTGCTCCAGGTTGCGCCAGTGCCCCAGCGGCCGCGAGTTGTGGGCGTCGAGGCCGTAGACCTTGTCGTTGAAGGGCGAGAGCGACTTCTTCTCGACGGTCTCCACGGCGATCTCGGGCGCGCGGCTGCGCAGCTGCGCGAAGGCCGCCCTGCGCTCGCTGCCTTCCTCCAGCACCTCCCGGTACTCGAGATGCCGGACGTTGGTCACCGCCTTCTTCGGCACGCCCTTGTTCTTGCGCTTCTCCTTGCGCGCGCCGTCGGGCTGGACCGTGAGGATGCTGTACATCTTGGAGCGCAGGCCCACGTACTCCAGGATCCTGGCGGGGAAGGTCTCGTCGCCGAGCTTGCCCAGCTGGCCTATCACCTCGATGGCCTTGGCGCGCGCCGCTGCAGAGAGCGCGCTCAGGTCCCTCTCGGGGTCCTTGGACTTGCCGGCCACGTCGAAGAGGGCGGCGCCGATCAGGTTCGCCTCGGCCATGGCGTGGAGCGGGTCCTGCAGCTCGAAGATCTGCACCATCACGGAGTCGGTGTCCGTGAAGAGCAGCCTCATCTTCGGGAAGAGCCTCCTCATGTGGAGGTAGTAGGCCTTCTCCATCATGAGCTTGGAGAGCTGCAGCGTGCGGGCGCCCGACTTGGGTGGGCACGCTCATGCAGGCCTTGCTGCGGTCCGTCTTGAGCGTCTCCACGAAGGCCAGGAACCCCTCCGAGTCGTTGATCTGGAGCTCGAAGTTCGTCACGGAGCTCTTGCCCACGGCCCGCTCGAACTTGGCCGGGTACACGTAGGCGTTCGTGTTCCTGAACTTGTCGGGGTTCATGCAGCAGCGGCCGAAGATGGCGTTCTGGGTGAGCTTCACCACCTTCTCGGCGACCACGCTCCCCGCCGTCTTGAGCTGCCTCCGCTCGCTGTGCTTGAGCTCCATGAAGCCCGCCATGAAGGGGCTGCAGGCGTAGCGGTAGGCCCTGTGCAGCCTCCAGACCCTGGCGCCCAGCACGTCCCGCAGGAACTTGAGCCGCTTGCCGTCCACGCCCTCCTCCACGTGTATGCCGAGGAAGGGCACGAGCTTCTC
>CAUJNA010001779.1:0-117500 GCA_963377175.1 Effrenium voratum
AGAACAGAAAGCGGAACAAACCGTCCGCACAGCTCGGCGCGCCCACGAAGGAGGTGCTTGACCTCATGAACAAGGTCAAGCCCAGACATCCACGATCCCTGATCACCGAGCCCTCTGCACAAGGGTCCAAGAGAAAGGCCACGGAGGGCGAAGATGAGGGTCTTGGTCAAGCACCAGACCCGAGTCGAAGTTCTCAGGCCAATACTGAGAAGGAGGACAAGAAGCAGCGTGTGATCGACGGGCGGAGAGCGGCACTAGGGTTCCTGGAGTCAATGGAGAAGTGCATGGGAGATATGGGGATCTGTAAGAAGTGCGCGAACCTGGCCCACGACGGTGACTGCAAGGACATTGAGGAGGCTGCTGGAAATGAGAAGGCGATGAAGGTGCTCCGTGAGCTACTCAGCAGTGACCCTGTTTCATCTGATGAAGACATGGGGGATACGGAGGAACCGTCCTCATCAACGTCCAAGGAAAGAAAGAAAGGGGGACAAGCAGTGAAAGAAACAATTGAGATGTACAGCTACACTATTAATTTGGTGGAGATGGCTGACACGGCTGAGGGAGGAGAGCTACAATGTGGTGGCGTCGACCTCACATACAACCCGTGCGGGGACAGCAGGACATTCAAGAAGACGCTTGAGATGGGATGCGACACTATCCCGTGCTACATCCCGAAGTACGGCGACATGATTGATGTGCATATGCCACGGGCATACGCGTCTATCGTTGACCCCAGGTACTTTCCCAGAGGTGCAATCCTTGAGCAAGTGGACGTGATGCAACTTGGCAAGAGTGTCAACTTTTGCATTGCTCCTTTCGACGGTGCTCCACTATGCAGGATTGGTGATGATCGCTCGGTATTTACTACAAGGGACCAAGCAAACCAGCTATCTCACGACCTATGCAGAGTCCTTCGACACAAGAACGGCAATTGCCGAGGAAGTGCTTTCAGGTGCGACGAGGGTGGATGGGTCGACATTGATGCTGTCATTGACGACCGGAACAACGACATATTCCCACCTAACACCTCGAGAGCGAAACGATACATGGGCATCATGGAGGTGATCAAGTGGCAGGAATCCGGAAGCAAGAAGTCGAGATTCCAGGTTCTGGCAGCAAGGTTTCCGAGCATCATGAACCCGAACGACACGAGGGCAGCCAGGGAGGAAATGAACAAGGCTGGCGTGGATCGGGACGACATCGACAGGATGTTCAACAGATGCGATGGATGGTACAGACCTTGGTGCATCCGAGTCACAACCGGTCACAGTGATTTTGGTTTCATGAGCTCATCCGCACTGGCGAATAGGTATTCCGCAAGAATGGGTGATTCTCTCGGAGGAGCATTCCATGTGACGTATGTGGAAAACCTGCCAAGCATCGTACGCTGTGGGCTAGTCCCCGGCGGAATCGATGGCGGCAACAGGCTAGCACTGCACTTCGGGGCGTTTGCTCCATGGGATGAGATGAACGTGGCGACGAAGACAACGCTACGGAACGTGAGGAGAGGGGATCCGATAGCGATCATCTATATTCCCAGTGCAACCCTCGCGCGGTATGGGGCTGGAGTCGCGGCTAATGGGACTTTCATGGTCTTTGACGTGATCCCGTTCTATGAGGTCAAGTCCATTTGGATTGGCAAAAGCAATGGAGGGAAGCGCCTGGAGTACGCTGACATCAAGAGGGCGTACTCGAAGTGTGTGGAGAACGAGATCTGCCCTGGCTTAGTCAACTCTTCCCAAGAGTCGGCTGCGATGTTCCTCCAGAACGTCGCAAAGATCAGCGAGAGGATGCCGGAGACTGAGACAGGTGCCGATAATCTGCACTACATCGTTGTCATGGTTAATCGTGCTTGCGAACTCTATCGAAACAACAAGATGGAAGAGTTCAACGCACAGGTCAACGAGGTCCGGGACGAAGTCAGCAAAGTCGTCATCCTGACTGATGAGACATGGGAAGGACTGAGGTGCCGGATATGTCCATCATGTGCGACCGCGATCCCTACCTGCTTCTGCTTATGCCTGGAGTGCGAGGCACAACTGATCTCCATCGGAAGATACTACATTCACATCAAATCCGATGACGAGGAGGACAACCAAAAACCCAACGTCTCTGGAGATGCCAGGCGTGCACAGGAAGAAGCTAACCACGATGCGGCAGCACAGGAGGATGAAGACGAAGCGGAGGAAGTTCCGGGAGATGATGACGACATGGACACGCAAGGATATACATCCGGCTATGCGTCAGAAGAAGAAGACAGCGGTTGGCATTACCGCGACACCGATCTGGCGTCACGGGACATTATAAGTTCCCTACGGATGGCGATCTGCCTTGACGAGCCGCGTGAGGCTCAGTACATGGCAGGATTTATCGCACTCCAGCTGTCCAAGATGTGGGGGATGTTTGAAGGTGGTGAGGATAGAACGATGATTGCCAAGCTCGAGGGGAGAGATGGCTGCCCTTACCACAATGACTTCAGGAGGTACCCCAACATCACTGAGTATGATCAGGAAGGTATACTTTTGCCATCAACAATAACGAAGATTTCTCAATCGGAGAATGTTCGGACAAGAGCCTTCCGATCGGTTGAGGAGCGTGACGAATATATTCGTATGATGGTGAACAAATGCGAGGGACTATACACATTCTACAAGCTGAGGATTGCAGCAAGAATCCTCGATGTCACCAAGGAAGAAATGAAGCTCCTGGTCAAGGACCGAGTGCACCCGGTGGGTGATATTATTTTCAGATGTTTTGCACTAGCTTTCAACTGTAAGTATATATCATTAGTGAGGGATGGCCTAAACCTTGGCAAGAATGGTTACACGGTCAACGTGAGCGCCATCATCTCGGCCATCGACCCGAACAAATGCGACACACCCCTGATGGATTGGTGCCTTCGGAAAGGGCACTGGTTGCCAGAGGACTACAACAAGAAGTGTGTCCGGGCACGAGAAGCCCAGAAGAACTTGGACGAGGAGTTCCGCCGTCGTACCCATAGGCTGTCCATTGGGGACAGGTATGCTTCGTGAAGATGATGATTGCGGTACGATGTGGGCCAGTCCCCATCTGTTACTTGCGTCACATCGACAATGTTTCGGTGGAACCCACCCACAAACCCACACAACACACCACAACACCAAACCCAAACAAACCAAAAAAAACCCCAAAAATACCCCACAAAAACCCCCACCAACAAACACAAAACGACTTATGTCATGATTTATATTCATGTGTCCAAGATGATTGGATGTGTACATGGTTACATATTCCGACGACTATGACGCTCTGGATATTCATGGATGAAACTATTACCTTATAGATGATATCTTTTCATTATTTATGTATTGTCCATGGTATCTGGAATGGCTATGATTTGCATTAATTACTCACCGATGTTTCCTTGCCGGAGATATGCAGACCGATCACAAGCGGGCGCGCATGGTGGACATTTGTGGCCAACCCATTTATGGATGACAGCTGCGCGATGCGCAAATGCGGCAGCTGGAATGTTCACTGGCGGTCAAGTGAAGTGGCCACAGTGTATTATATACACCTGCATATGGATGAGTGCTTCGATTGGAGGATGAATGTTTCACTTTTTCGTACAATCGAACCCGGCATGTTTCACAGCGAATGAACGGTGTAGTGATAGCAAGTAAAAGAGTGCACGACACGATTTCGTAGTTGAAGCCGTGGCCAGTGGAACGTTTTGTGGTGTTTGGACCGCATGATGAACAATGCGACCCAAATGGGGGATGTTAAAACCCTCTAGGCCCCGTGCCGAAATTGGGTAGCAGTTCTGAGGTCCTTGATGGTGTTGCTTCCCAAGTTCCATTGATCGCCATTTGGCTCAAGACACAATTGAGGTTCAAGATCTGATGTGTGACTGCGGATATCCGTGATTGGCATTAGGAGGAAAACAACTGCTTGCGCCGCACTGTCAGGACTACTGGTGTAACTATCATTCCTTCTTCCTTACAACGTTTACACGGGTTCGGCTATAACGGCATCGTCCGTATACACCTTTCTACGTGGTTGGTATTAAAGCTTGAGGGTTCGGTGCACAGCGTCCCACGGGACGTCACCTTGCCGTCTCTTGACATTCATGTTGTTGGCGGACCGGACGTCCTGCGCGGCCGCGTCCTCGCTGCCCTGCTCGTGTTCTCCAGCACCCAGCCCGTGCCGCGGGCCAGGCCGTAGGCTGCGCCGCCTGCGGGCGGGGCAGAGCGCGTAGATGTCCTGGCATCGCACGGTCACATTTGGCGGCCGTTGCAGACGCCGCACGCTGCTCGGCCCCAGTGGCCGCTGCTGTGTGAAGGAGCCCCACTTTCCCAAGAAGCTGTTGCGCAGCAGGACGTACGAGCAGGCGGCCCGACGCCCGGCGCGGCCTCTCTGTGAGCCCGGCAGGAGGCGACTGAAGTAGAAGCGCCTGTCTACTTTGCGCGCCACCAGGCGCAGCAAGGAGCGCAGGAAGACCGGGTCTTGCCTCAAGTAACAGCGGTGCAGGTTTGCGACGGGCTCAAAGGCGTCGACACCACGCACCGCCAGGGCCGGACGCCGGGCGGCGAGGTAGTACTCCAGCTTTCCAGAACCGAAGAAGGGAGAGTGAAGCACAGCGACGTCCCCCAGCAGCCGGTCCACGTGTGGGGCCAACCACGATTTGCTTCCCATGTACTTCAGCCGCATGCCAGCCTTTAGATTTATCCCGGTCTCACTGCCCGGCTTCCCAGCGTCGAATTTGGGAAGTAAGGCAAAGGACGTATGGGGAAGATCAAGCTGTTTCCTACTAGCAGTAAGCAGCCCTCGGACCCCGTGGTGCCCCTGGTACCATGCACCGGTATCTTCCTCGGCCCCAGCAAGTCCGGCAAAACCGTGGCGCTGATCAGCATGATTCTGGAGCAATACCGCGGTGTCTTCGAGAAAATCTACATATTTAGCCCTTCCATCAATATCGACGACAGCTGGGTCCCTGTAAAGAAGTACATAGAGGAGGACCTGGGGGTTAATACCGAGCGGGACCAGGCCTACTACGACGAGTGGGACGAGGCAGCGCTGCGGGGCATCATCCAGAGGCAGCGCAAGATCACCGAGACATCCAAGAAGTTGGAGATGAAGAAGCTGTATCAGGTGCTGATTATCCTGGACGACTACGCAGATAGCCCGCAGCTGCACAAGCCTCATGGCGCCCTGGACACACTCTTCATCCGCGTTCGGCATATGCAAATCACTGGGTGAGCTCCCAGAAGCTGAGGCTCATCAGCGCAGCCGTGCGGGTGAACATGCAATTTCTCTGCTGCTGGAGGCTGCGCAACCAGCACGAGCTGGACGCCGTCATCGAAGAGCTGAGCGCCCTGCTGCCAAAGAACAAGCTGCACAGGATCTACGAGCAGGCGACCCGGGAACCCTACAGCTTCCTCTTCGTGTACTACCTCAAGCCAAAGAAGCAAATGTTCTACGCGCGCTCTGAAGAGCGTTTTGCACTGGAAAGAGAAGCCGATGGGAGCGGCGCTCAGCTTCTTGGGCCAGAAGCTGTTCGCCAGCTCCACGCTGATCAACGCGAGGTGTGAGAACATCTCCTGCTGCACCTCCGTCGCAGCAGTCCAGCCACCCATCGTTCGCCGAACAGGTGGCTTCCTAAAGAAAAGAATGACGACGATCTACGTGGACAGCCGCAAGTCTCTGCGCCTGCAGAGCGACGCCAGGCTGGCCGTCTACAAGATCAGGGCCGCTACTTGTACTGGGTAGACGCCGCGCTCGGCACGCTGAATTGGGCTCCTTCCGGAAGCCGCCTACACGGGCTCCCGGCTGGCAGCCTGGATCAGCTCCAACTTCGCCACTGCCACGTATAGCGAGACCACGAACAGCCTGAGCGTAGCCTACGACGGCAACCGGCTCATTCTGAACGATCTGGAGCTGCAGCAGCAGTTCCCAGACACTGTGGACTACCCCACCTCGCCGGCCGCCTCTCCGAGCAAACCCTTCAGCATCGACCACATGCTCGGCCCCAGCTTTGTCTCCGGCACGCAGCAGGTCTTCGAATTCGTGCGCATGATGCAGACAGCGAGGTCTACCTGCGCTGCCCCCAGCTGGCCAAGGCACGCCCGAGGTACACAGAGAGGTACGACCCGACGTGCGGCCCGAGCCCGAAGAAGCGCCTCGGCCGAGCGAGCGCGCCATGCGCATGCTGGAGAGGCAGTCGGCGTACGACCGGCTGACGGCGGGCGCTAGCGTACTGGTATGAAAAGCAAGATGATGTCCCTAGAACCCCGCAACGAGCCTCAGATGCTCCGGTGGTTTCGCAAGACGTATCCGAGCTACGACCTGCAGCCAGAGCTGGAGGAGGCGCGGGAGGGGCAGCGGCACCTGGACGATGTGAGCCGGCTGACAGAGGCCGTGCCCGCCAGGTCCCTCAGCTGCGCTACGCGCGCGCCGAGCGCAGGGGCGTCGAACGCGCAGCGGGCGAAGTTGCCGCGCAGTAACCCTTAAAGAGATGAAGCCCACGGCTTCAGCCGGCGCCCCGAGCAGGTGGTGGGCTACCTGGAGCGGAATGAGCCGCTGCCCCTGGGCCAGCCGGACAAGGCCACCACGTTCATCACGAGCCACTTCTACTTGGACGACTTCGTGCAGTCCAGCAAGAACCCCAACCCGCAGCCTCTGCAGCACCGCTTCGGCGAGGACGACCTGGCTGGAGACCCAGAGGCCGACGCGCTGACGAACAATTTGCGCAGCGCGGCCGACGGAGCGCAGGCAGCAGCGGACCTTGTGGGCGCAGGAGCAGCAGGGCTCGCGGCGGTGCAGGCCTTCCGCTCCCAGCTCCCCCACCAGGACGCTGCCGGTATTGCCCCGCCCAGGGCCGCAGCCGCAGCCACCCCGCCGCAGATCATCGGTCGACCCACGACGTAGAGCGCCTCCTGGACGAGGCGGGGCAGCGGCCATAGAGGAGACGGCAGCGGTGGCAGCAGAGGTAGCCGTTGCCTCCGAGGGTGTGGGTGGGGCCTTCGGGACCTGGGAGGCCTGGCAGAAGGAGCAGCAGCCCTCAGCGGGCGAGGTTGCTGGACGGCAGGAGTCGGCGCAGCGGCGACGGCAGGGTTGGCAGTGGGACTAGGCACCCCGACAGGCCATATATGCCGATCCTCCCTACATCTTCCCAGGTCGCAGCATGAACTACTATGGCACGCTTCCACTCGGAGCTCCGAGACGCTTTTCGCAAGCGGCCTCCCTTTGTCCTGAGCATAAACGACGCCTGGGAGCTTTACAGCAGGGCCGGCTCCATCACGAGGCTGTGCTCTGGCAAGAACAGCTCCAAGCCCCGGCAATCCTGCGCTGACAACAGGATTGAGCAAAGCAAGCCTGCGCTGACGACAGGATTGACTGAAAAGGCAGCGCCAGGCCCGCACCAGGCCCGCACCAGGCCCGCACCAGGCCCGCGCCAGGCAATTGAAATCCGACTTCGGTATGGAGCGAGGTCGGATTTCCGACTTCGCTGGAGATGGCTCTTAGACCGAAGCCGCGGAGCTGGTTTCGCTTTTCCAAGCCTTTTGCGCACTTTTCGGCCCGGTGACGAAGCGGTGACAAAGCGGTGACAAGCGGACATCGGCGGGCTGGAATTCGCCGCTTTTCCGGGTCGTCTGGAGCCCGCTTTCGACCGAAAACCTGCGAATTTGGAGGCTCGGACATCCCACTTGCAGTCCGACACGAAAAACGGACTCTTCGGACTCGAGCGGTTTGAGCGCTTTTTGCACCAAAAACGGAGCCGGACGGAGCGGTGACATCAGTGGTGACAAGCTCGGCGGGCTGACGGACCACCTCGGCGGGCTGTCGGACTCGGCGGGCTGTCGGGCCGCGAAAAACCCTGCGGAGAAGGAGCCAAAAAGCGAGTGGTGACAAAGCGGTGACAAGCGATAACGAGCTCAGCGGGCTGGAATTCGCAGGCTTTTCGGGGCAGAAAACGGATTTCGGAGCACGGCGAACAGTCTGGAGCCGGTTTTCGGCGGAAAGCGAGCGAACTTGGAGGCTCGGGCGCCACTTTCGACGTCTGACACGAAAAAACGCACTTTTCGGAGTTCACCGTTTCCAGCGCTTTTTGCACCAAAAACGGAGTGGTGACAAAGACCGGTGACATCGGAAAAACGTTCAGCTGGTTGAAGAATTTGGCTGTTTTGCAGGGTTTGGGGGCCAAAAAACAAAAATAATTAGGGTAGTATAGGCAGAAATTCCTTACTACTCCTGACAAAATTCCTTCCTAACAGAGCACACTTCCTGACAGAGCGCACTTCCTGACACGTGTTAAACAAGGCAGCTTTGGAGTTGGGTGTTGTTGTCTACTTTCTTTTTTTGGGGGGCGAGGGGCGAGTCAGCTTCCGGGGGTGCAAAGGGGGATGGGGGCAAGTCAGCTTTGGAGTTGGGTGTTGTTGTTGTTTACTTTCTTTTTTTGGGGGCGGGGGGCGAGTGAGCTTCTTCCGTTTGGCTTGCCCAACCTTGTTTGACACATGTCAGGAAGTGTGCTCTGTCAGGAAGTGGCTCTGTCAGGAAGGGATTTTGTCAGGAAGGAATTTTGTCAGGCAGGAATTTTGCCAGGAAGGGATTTTGTCAGGCAGGGATTTTGTCAGGCAGGGATTTTGTCAGGCAGGAATTTTGCCAGGCAGGAATTTTGTCAGGGATTTTGTCAGGAAGGAATTTCAGGAAGCGGGCTCTGCCAGGAAGCGGGCTCTGCCAGGAAGGAGAGTCAGCTTTGGAGTTGTGTGTGTTGTCTACTTTCTTTTTTTGGGGGCGGGGGGCGAGTCAGCTTCCGGGGTGCGAAGGGGGAAGGGGGGCGAGTCAGCTTTGGAGTTGTGTGTGATGTTGTTGTCTTCTTCTGCGGGGAATGGAGGCGAGTCAGCTTCCAGGGGGCGAAGGGGGGTGGGGGCGAGTCAGCTTTGGAGTTGGGTGTTGTTGTTGTCTACTTTCTTTTTTTGGGGGGCGGGGGCGAGTCAGCTTTGGAGTTGTGTGTGTTGTCTACTTTCTTTTTTTGGGGGCGTCTTTGCAGAGCGCACTTCTTTGCAAAGCACACTTCTTTGCAAAGCACACTTCTTTGCAGAGCACGCTTCTTTGCAGACCACTCTCCTTTGCAGAGCACGCTCCTTTGCAGAGCACGCTCCTCTGCAGAGCACGCTCCTCTGCAGAGCACGCTCCTCTGCAGAGCACGCTTCTTTGCAGAGCACACTTCTTTGCAGAGCGCACTTCCTCAAAACTGATTTTTTCCCGAAAAGGAGCTGAGCAGGCTCCGGGAATTCCCCCCCAGCCTGCGCAATGTCTCAAAACTGTTTTTTCCCCGAAAAGGGCGTGAGCAGGAGCAGTCAATTCCGACGAGGCCTGCTCAAACTTTTTTTTTGCGCCAAAAGGGGTTTGCTTCAAGCGTCCCTGGACGCAGGCCTGAATGCCTCAAAAAACTTTTTTTTTTGACAGCCGCCGGCCTGCCCCGTCTCGTCAGTCGGCCCGCCGCGTTGCCGCTGCCCTGCGGCGCCGGCAGCGCCAGCTTCAGCAGGGTCTCGCGGCCCTCCGTGCTTCGGACGGTCATGGAGTCCACTGCGCCCAGCTGCTGCACGTCGCCGTACTGAGGGTTGAAGCTCCTCGCCGCGTTCGTCGGCGCTCGGAAGGCGCCCGCGTCCTCCACCGCCTTACGCGCCGGTCCGTGAGGTCCTTGTTGTGCTGGAACTTGTCGGCGTTGTCTTGGAGGACCCTGAACTCTGTGGCCGGCTGCTTCTCCACGTCCTCGGGCGCGCCGTACACCGTCTCGTGCGGCCGGGCGTTGTAGGCCCCGGCCGCCCGCTCAAAGTGGTCGCTCCACTGCCCGCCCTTGCGCGCCACCCTCGTGGCCAGGTCCTTCTTCAGCGTCTGGATGCCCCGGTCCACCACGGCCGTGGCGTTGCGGTCCTCGGGCCGCTTCGTCCGGTGCACGGCTTCGGGCGAACTCGTTGCCCAGGTCTGTCGTGACCACAAAGTTCCCGTCGTCCCCCGTCAGCTCCCGCGCGGCGCGCTTGGTGGCCCGGCCCACGGCGCGCCTGGACTTCTCGGCGCCGCCGGGCGGAGTCGCGAAGCTGCACTTCGGCGCCTTCGGCGGCTCGATCCCCGGGCTGGTGCAGCAGTCGGCGGGCATGCTGGACCTGTACAGCATGCAGATCAGGGCCACTGCCTTCGAGGGAGAGTCGGTCTCCGTGACGGACCTGCTGGCCGACTTGCTGGCCCTCACGGGCTCGGCCACGCTGGACGGCCTCACTGCGCAGGCCATATCCTTGAGTTGAAAGAGAGTTGAAAGTCCCTCGTACTAGGCCTGCCTGCTTGTTGACCCATGCTTAGGGATTGGGATGGTTCTTGAGAGTCCACATTCTTGAGGGCGAAAAAAAAACACACATGCTTAGGGATTGGGATGGTTGTTGCAAGTCCACACATTCTTGAGAGCGAAAAAAACACACACATGCTTAGGGATTGGCATGGTTCTGCGAGTCCACATTCTTGAGAGCGAAAAAACACACATGCTTAGGGATTGGGATGGGAGTCTACACATTCTTGAGAGCGATTGCTTGACGTACAATCTCTGCTCAAGGTTGAATGAAGCGCGCTTTCATGAGGGTTTTTGAGAGGTCTGTGTTCATAGTGTTGCCGCCGCTGCACATGTCCCGTCAAAGCAATGGTTGTGTGCAATTATAGTTCAGACCAAACAGATTTACATCAAAATGCAGGTCAAAAAATTGCATTTGCGAAGAAGCTTCAGCCTTGGTCGTGGCAAACCGCCAGTTCCCACGTGCAAGCGAGTTGCCATGGCAACTCAAGATCAACCTCAAGCGGAAGCTTTGTGTTGCTTTACTGGCATGTGCTTGCGGGTTGAGGTTTGCTTGCGGGTTGAGATTTTGCTTGCGGGTTGAGATTTTGCTTGCGGGTTGAGATTTGGTTTGGCCGAGAACTGTTTTTTGTTTGTTCTGTTGAGAGCCTCCTGTTTGCTTTCATAGGCCCTAGCATCATGTCCAAACACAGTTGAGAAAGCCAAGAAACTTATGTAGCTCCCCTGAGCCACCAGCAAAGGAGATCGAGCAGGTCTGCAGGAACCACCTGGAGCCCAATGGCATGCCGCTCTCCGTGAAGATCGTGCGCAAGGGCTCGGCCATGCATTCGGTGATGTGCTCGTCCTTTCTTGAGTTTGAGGGGGAGATGGAGATGCTGGCCGCGAAGGAGAGGCTCCAAGGCTTGCAGGTGCCGGAGGCCTACAGGCCGCTTGCGTGCGATCCTGCTGGAGACGCTCGGGCGCCGGCAGCTGCAAGCAAGCGGCAGGGCTCACGGCCGGCGGCACCTCCTCCACCGCCAGCTCGCCGTCCGGCCCCCTCCCAGGCACCTGCAGCCAGCTGGCATCCGCCTCCGGTTCCGGAATTCCCTCCACGTCCTCCAGCGATGTCGGCCCAGGGCCGCCTCATTTGGCAGTGCCACCGCCTTTGGCGCAGCCCCTGCAGCCCCAGCATCAACCGGAATCGAAGACGCCGCAGCCTATGATGCCCCAGCATCAGCCGGCCCAGCATCAGCCTTAGCATCAGCCTTTGATGCTTTGATGCAGCCCCAGCGTCAGCCTTTGATGCAGCCCCTGTTTGAGGAGCATGTGGTCATGATGCACTTGACGCAGCAGCATCAGCCTTTGTTAATGCAGCGTCAGCCCATGACCATGATGCAGCCCGCGATGCAGCCCCAGCAGCATCAAGCCATGATGCGTCAGCCCATGATGCAGCCCCAGCAGCATCAGCCCATGATGCAGCATCAGCCCATGATGCAGCCCCAGCAACATCAGCCCATGATGCCGCCCCAGCATCAGCCCATGATGCCGCCCCAGCATCAGCCCATGATGCAGCCTCAGCAGCCCAGCATCAGCCCATGATGCCACCCCAGCATCCCATGATGCAGCAGCAGCAGGTTGAGCAGCAGCAGCATCAGCCCATGATGCAGCATCAGCCCATGATGCAGCCCCAGCATCAGCCCATGATGCAGCATCAGCCTATGATGGAGCATCAGCCCATGATGGAGCCCCAGCATCAGCCAATGATGCAGCCCCAGCATCAGCCACCGGCAAGGGCGGTACATGGTTCGATGCGGCCTGCGGAGCCTGCGGAGCCACCTAGCCAGCTGGGATCCATACCAGCCGGGCGAGGAGAGTTTGGAGGATTGGGGGGAGGATTGGAAAGGAGAGGATTGGAAAGGAGATGGAAAGGGGAGGATTGGAAAGAGGAGGATTGGAAAGAGGTGGATTGGAAGGATTGGAAAGAGGAGGATTTGAGTGAGGAGGCTTGGGTGTCAAACATGTTGCAGCACTAAATTCGTTGGTGTCAATCATTTTCAGTAAAACTCACATTTTTCTCGTGGCGCAGGCTCCTTCGCCTACCTCGCCTGCTGATCCGGCGGCCTCGCCTTGTTCGTTGGGGTCGGCGGCTGCAGCGCCGGTGCGTCCGCGGAGGAGGCGCAGGCGGAGGCGGATTGCAGCGAAAGCGAAGGCCGCGCGGCGGCGTCGCTAAGCTTGCCTCTGGTCGATGCTTGTCGGCACCAGTGTCAAGTAGGAGGCCAACAGCGATTCAAATCATCTTCCATGTAAAGGTCAACAGCATGTGAGGTTACCCTCCAAATAAAGGTTTGCGTCACAGGACGTTCTTTGCTTCAAGAAATGATCTTCGACTTTTTGGAAGTCGGCCATCCAGCGCGCTTCTTCATCCACAAAGGTCAAGTCCATGAAGGCCATGAAGGCCATGAAGGCCATGAAGGCCATGAAGGCCATGAAGGCAATGAAGGCAACGAAGGCGAAGAAGGACCGCATCGCTTGAGATGTCCACCATCTGCCGCGCGATGAAGATGGCAGCGATCAGGAGCTCCCTCTACGATGAGTGGCTCGATGCTGGCATGGCCATTGACTGGCACGATTTTGCCGTTAATATGCTGCTGGTTCGACTCCTTATAAAGCTTCTTATAAAGCTCCTTATAAAGCTCCTTATAAAGCTTGCTTCTTACAAAGCTTCTTATAAAGCTTCTTATAAAGCTTCTTATAAAGCTTCTTACAAAGCTTCTTATAAAGCTTCTTATAAAGCTTCTTATAAAGCTTCTTACAAAGCTTCTTATAAAGCTCCTTATAAAGCTTCTTCTTACAAAGCTCCTTATAAAGCTCCTTATAAAGCTTCTTATAAAGCTTCTTATAAAGCTTCTTATAAAGCTTCTTGTAAAGCTTCTTATAAAGCTGAAGCGAGGCGAGTACCGCCGCTTTGGGTTGAAGTTATAGATTGGATGAAAAAGAGGAGGAAACATGCGCGCTTGTGTCATGTTACACATCTGCCTGAGAGAGATTGAGAGTGCTTGAGAGTACACATTCCGAATTGCAATTGGTTAAATAAAGAGTAGCCGGAAGCCAATGCACATTGTCTACGGTCAGACAGAATCAGGGGAGCTAGAATCACGCGCTCAGGTCATGAACTTTTGTGGAACTTTCGTCTTCATCGCATTGAAACGATTGAAAACTACAATGAATCGCCATTGCAAAATGCAATGTTTTCATTGCAGTTTGCGTTTTTCATATTGCACTTTGCATTGTTCATCATTGCAAAGTGCAATGTTCATATTGCAGTTTGCAATGTTGATATTGCACTTTCAACAAGGAACATTGCACTTTGCAATATAACAATGCAGTTTGCAATGACAGAATACAAAAGTGCAATGTTTTCATTGCAAAGTGCAATGTTCCTTGTTGAAAGTGCAATATCAACATTGCAAACTGCAATATGAACATTGCACTTTTGCAATGATGAACATTGCAAAGTGCAATATGAAAAATGCAAACTGCAATGAAAATATTGCACTTTTAGAACCTTTGCAGGCCGTGTCAACTCAGATTGCTCCACATTGCTTTCACTCAATCCTATGAAGTTCAAAATCTGTGTAACCAATTTGAGTTGTTATGTAGTTCAACTACAATGGTTCTCAAGTGGCACAGCCATAAACTATTGTAGCTTTCTTGCCATGGATGCGCAAAGAGATGAGATCCATGTTGCCTGAGAGATTCATGGTGTGAGAGTTGTTGCGGTTTGCCACAAGTGCGTCTGACACTCATGTTGGTGCGACACGTCCATGCTTGCTACTTGACGCCTTTGCATCAGGAACTTGGGCACTCAAGTACTTCCTGGCACCTGCCTTGCAGCAATGAGTGCCCCCGAAGACACCCAGCCAGATGGGCCAGATGGTGTGTCTTTGAGCCAGGAGACCATGCAGCTCGGGCAGGACGCTCCGGATGATGTCCTCAAAGAGCCTCAGCCTTGCAAAAGACCTGCAGCCGCCAAGAGCTCTTCCCTCATGAAGCGCCCAGCCAGTCAGGCTGCTGAAGCCTCAAAGCCCAAAGCGGCTAAGAGCGCTCCAAAGCCCAAAGCGGCTAAGAGCGCTCCAAAGCCCCAGCCGAAAGTGAAAGGGGAGCCCAAGCCCAAGCCGTTGGGCAAAAAGCAAAAGCTTGCTGCTGTTTTTGCCGGAGAGCCCGCCTCTGCGGCTGCCGCTGACCCTTCCATCCTCGAGGAGGAAGTTGAGGTAGCCGCGGGCGCCGAGGAGTCTCGGGGCCGCTCCAAAGCGGCGCGCTTCTTCCAGCTCATGCGAGGGGGCTCTCTGCCCGAGGCGGTCCTGTCCGAGTGGCAGAAGTCTGGGACCCGCAAGGCCCAGAGCGCTCTGATCAACAACCTTTTCGAGAAGGTTGGCGGCCGCCTGCAAGTCAAGGCCGACTTTGTCCGGCCTGCCACATATCAGCAGACCAAGAGCCTGGGCAAACATCACATCGTTTACGGAACATGACAGGGCATGTTGGCCTTTTCTTGAGAGACTGTGCTTATAGCGCGCCTTGGCCTTTTCCTGAGAGACTGTTTCTGACGGCTTTTCCACGCCAGGACCGTTGAGCGGACAGAGACGGCTACCGACCGCCAGTCTGGGTTTGGCAAGACAGTCTTCATGAGGATGTACCGCTTCGACACGGACGATGACTTGCAAGCGGCCATCGACGCGGGAGACGTCATGACGTTCACAACGAACGGAAAGACCATGTACGCGGTTGTCAACGTGGAGCTGAACACGTCAGCGAAAAAAACAACGCGGAGACCATGGCGTCCGACGTGCTGGAGCTCTCCGCAGAGACTGGCTGCATCTTTGACCGCATCTGGTGCAAGCTGAGCCCGGATGTCAACGATGCGGACTCGGGCGCATCGTCCTCAAACCAAGGCATGCCTCTTGTCTTGCAAGGTGCTTCCATCTTCCTTGCGTGCGTGAGAGACTGTCTCAGTTTGATTGTTTGTGTTTCAGCACCAGTCTTCAAGGGAAACAATGTTGGCCTTGAGAGCTTGTGTGCTGCTTGTGCTCATATGTTCTCATGCATTTGAAGAAACCCTCTCATGTGCTCTCATGAACTTTGCTTGAACTCTCACAAGTGCTCTCATGAACACTCTCATCTGGTGCCCTCATGTGCCCTCATGCGCTCTCCATGGCAGTTCTGTCACGAACAAAGTCACTCTGCGTTTCTTGAGCGAGGCTTCTGCCTGATTCCAAAGAGTTATACGTGCGTGAGGGACTTCAGCAAAACTATCCTTGCTGCACGTGACCTCAACACACAAGGCTGGCCATCAAGGACGCCGATCACAAGTTCGGGCCGGATGAGCTCCAGAAAGTTCGCCCCCGCCTGTCAGTTGCCATCAATGCTATGGACAAGCTGCTCAAGGAGACGCGCAAGTGCGCATCGCAGATCACGAAGAAGGACGACCCCGTGTGGCCCATTCTGTCCTTTGTTTGAAAACTTAATGTGTTAGAAGCTTTGTTTTATTCGAACCTTGTTTCTTGTTGCGTTCATGATTGTATCTTTCATTCCTATATAACTGCATCAAAGGAAGCGCATCGACTCGGACCTGACGCAAGCTATCAAAGACAGCGAGCGCGTCAAGAATTGGGGCGAGCTACCTCATGGAGATGAGATCACCGGGGCAAAGTTCACCAAGGCCATGACGCACTGGGGCAACGTCACCACCGGCTGCTATGAGCAATTGTGCGGCGTGCAGGCCCAGTTGCGCTCCCGGGCATAGTTTGCTTTTGGCTGGCGCATTGCGTGGGGGCAAGTTGTTTTTGAGCGATGATATATTTGCATACTGAGCGTGGCAACTCGCCCAACCCAAACAGTTGTGAGTGGAATGCAAACATGGAGTTGCCCCGAATCATGATCTGGGAAAACGCAATGCAAAGCCATACGTGCGTAGGACCGTGTGAAACATGCAAGATTTTGAGAACAGCTTGCTTGGCGTGCGAGAAAAGATCGTGGAATCCTGTATGCATGATGTTACATGAGTGCTAGAGCTGTGCTTGAGAGGTACTCTTGGCATGATGTTACATGAGTGCTAGAGCCGTGACCTTGAGAGGAACTCTTGGCATGATGTTACATGAGTGCTAGCGCTGACCTTGAGAGGTACTCTTGATGAGTGCTAGAGCTGACCTTGAGAGGTTACTCTTGGCGTGATGTTACATGAGTGCTAGAGCTGACTTTGAGAGGTACTCTTGGCATGATGTTACATGTGAGTGCTAGAGCTGGCCTTGAGAGGTACTCTTGGCATGATGTTACATGTGAGTGCTAGAGCTGACCTTGAGAGGGACTCTTGCTTGCAGTCTGTGCTTTCGCTGTGACGCACGCGTGCTTTGTATGCTCGAACGAGTTTCGGAGGTTTTTTTCAATGGGTCAGTTGACGGTTTTCACATGTCGCCACAATCTAGCTTAGCTATTGCCACGCATGTTCTGGTTCAGCAAACTACAAATGTTTCTTCAGCGGTTCATAACGAATTGGGTACTGTCTCAGGTGTTACAATCAGCATTCTTCTCTCAAGCAGCCTTGCGTTTTACATGAGTCTAAAATTCAAGCACAAGTGTCGCCTTCTCTCACATGAAGCGAAAAGGAGGCCTACATCAACGGCTGGCAGCTGCCAATGAAGGTCCAGCAGCAGTAGCTGCCCAGTCTTTTCTGGCTACATTTTTGATCACTGAGTTTGCCTGGGGTCGCATGAGCCCTGCGCAACTCCAAAAGTTCGCAGACCTAGCGGCCTGCGACGTCGAGCAAGGGGTTGCCTGCTTGCCACAGCTCAAACGCTTGGCCAGTGTAGGATGCAACGGGCGCCTAACAAACAATATGCACAGAGACCTTTGGAGGCAGTTGAAGAGCAAGCCCAAGACCCCTGCGATCACAATTCCTACTGCCACAACTGAAGCAGAAGCAGGGCTCCTTTTACCGCATACGCTTTTTGCTTCAATGTATGAGGACTACCAGGACGCATTTCACAACCTGTTGACCCCTGGCGGAACCAGCGCTTTGCAACAGTTCTGGTCTCAGTGCAGCTCGGCGCCCCAGTTTGCAGAGCATCCAGTGTTTGAGAGACAAAACTACCAACGGAGATGTATACCCATCAGCATACATGGAGACAAGGTGCCGGTCGTAGGAAGAGGCAAATGTTGGTGTAAATGCAGTATTGTGTTCAGTTGGTATTCAGTCTTAGCCCACGCAAAACCTACCCTGAACAGTCTGTTCTGGATATGGGCATGTGTGCCACCTCTTCAAGGAAGGAGTTGGTGGAACCATACAAGTTTTCTGGGAAGTGCTCTCTTGGTCGCTTGCAATTCTGTTTGCCGGCACGTGGCCGGCAAAAGACCACAGAGGAATCTACTATGCTCCGGGCACCCCAGAACATGCCAAAGCTGGCCAGCCTCTGGCAGGAGGTTTTTTCGCTTGTCTGGTGAGCCTCGCTGGCGATCAAGATTATATGGCAAAATTTCTGCAGCAGCCGCACTGACTCGGCCTTGCGGCTTCTGCGAGGCGAGTGCGAAAGGACCACTTACCTATCTCGATTTTCGCAAGGAAGCCCCCCCAATGCCCGATATTTGACCTTCCTGGAGTGTCAGGCTTTTCTGTAGCGCCAGACTATATGCACTGCAAGTTCCTGGGCTACGTTCAATTTCTTTTTGGGTCGGTGCTATATATGCTTACGCATCAAATTTTGCCATTGAACCCACTCGCAAACTTGCATCGCGTTGGTCTCTTCATCCACACGTTCCAGTCTCGACGCGCAACCCCGAACAAGTTTCCAGTATCTGCGGTCCGGAAGCTTTCCATTTTTGTGCGCGCAAAGGGCTTTCCGAAGCTTCGAGGTAAGGCTGGTCAGCTGCGATCTTTGTGCCCATGCATCCTGGCATTATGGCGTAAGTTTATGAACAGGTCCATCAAAGTCCACCGGCAGATTGAGCTCCTCTTGGCGCTGAACGTCGAAGTAGACGAGATTTTTGACCGTTTCTCGCCTGCTTATGGGTACTACGCTTTGCCAGCAGAGCAAGCCGCGCTTGTGATTTCCAAGCAGCAATCCTGCGGCCAACTGTACGTCTTATTGAAAGAACATTTTCAAGACGAAGAAGTACCTCTGTTCAATGTAGTGTCCAAGCTTCACCTGAGCTTGCATTCTTGTTTGATTTCCTCAAGTCTCCATCCCCACTTGGCATGGTGCTGGAAAGGTGAGGACTTTATGGGCGCTGCCAGCCGGTTGCTTGGGTCCTGCGTGAGGGGGCGAAATGACATTGCTGCATCGATCAAAGCGGCTGACAAATACAGGCTGGCCATGCATATGTCTTGGTCCGCAGTCTGCGCGGAGGTCTAAACCTTTTAGAAAGCAAAACATGAGCGCTGTGGAGCTTGTTGCCAGAGAGTTGCTGCTGAGAGTCAAGACCTGGACTTGTAAGTTTTGCATAGTGGCTATAGGCGGCACGAGTATCGTGGTAGGGCTGTGCTTGAGAGTTGTGCGTGAAGGTTCCTGATGAGAGTAGTGCTTGAGAGCTGCCTTTGAACAAGAGTTTGCTTCAAAACCGTGCTTGAGAGAGTGGAGGTGAAGGCTAGAGAGTTTCACTGCTGTGCTGAGAGCTACAGCGTGACGGCTCCTTATGAAAATTTTATTTGAAGGTGTGCGCTTGAAGGTCGCGAGTCGTGCGTGAAACAAAAATGTCTTTTGTTCAGCTGACCAATCTTTGCTTGCAAACGCTGAGCAAATTGCAGTGCCGCTTGAGATGAAAATGAAAGAAAACGATAGCAAGTACAAATTAAGATAGGAAGATAAAGGCCATCCAAAAATACCAGAATATAACCAAGATAAAGGGAACTAACGAAATATCCATGACTTCTTCATTCTAAGATCCATTATTTGCTGTTATCACGACTAAATCTTACGGACCTCGTGGGCAGCGGAAAGAATATTTGTCAATTACCTCTCAATCAAAGCTTTTCATTTCTAGACAAACATATTTCTGGATTTGAGGCAAGAAGAACTGAATAATGGCTCACCTCTGCTCGCTCTCAATTAGAATCTTATTGCCAAAACGGCATTGCTGCGTTTTCAGCATCTGCCTTCTAGCGTTTGCGCCTCCATTTTCGCAATAAGATGCAACTTTCCCATAAAAACAGCCAACACATTCCTTCAAATTTCACTATGAAAATGCTTCATTTTTGCATGCCGCAAAAATTAGCCCCGGGACTAAATGAACTAATTAGTCCCGGGGCTAATTTTAGCCTCGGGACTAAATTAGCCCCGTTGCGAAAATAGCCCCGGGGCTATTTTTAGACTCGATGGATCTATTGGGTTCTTGATCGTCGGCTGCCGAACGCTCCGCAGGTCCACCGGCTGAAAAGGCCGCGGTCGCACGCTGCTGCAGCCTTCGCAGATCTGCCACGACCCGTGCTTACACCACAGCTCCGCCATCTTCGCCCGCTCCGTCAGGGTCGGCGCTGGGAGGCCGCTGTCGTTGGGGGCGATGTCCGCCGCCGGCAAGGGCGTCAACGCCGCCTCCGCCTCCTCGTTCGCCCGGCTGTAGTGCTTCCCCACAAGCTTCGGGAAGAACACTTTCCGCCGAATCATCATCCGGTCACGCCGGGCCTGCGCCTCGTAGTTCTCTAGCGCTTCATCGTCAAGAACCCCTTGCGCCCGAGCCCGTCGCTGTAGCAGGTCGGCCCAGCGCTCTGGGACCGTCTTGCGCGGCGCCCGCTGCCGCTCGACGGCGCGGTAGATGGCCAGGTCCACGCGGCCAGCGAAGTCTGCCGCACCCTTTCCTGCCCCTCAAGTTCTCCAGCGCCGCCTCGTACTTCGACTCACTCAGCTCGCGCAGGTCCGTCAAATTCAAGGTAAAAGGGAAGCCGCTCCGCTTCTGCGCAAGGATTTTGTCAAGCCAGTGGGTTGATCTTGGCGGGTGTATCCTTGCAGGCTCGCCGAGTCGGGAGGAAGACCAAGAGCAAGTTTCTCCGTCCTTGCCGGGACAATTCTCGCAAGCCTTCTGGCGGCGCGCCTGTCCGGCGACCGCCGCCCCCCCAACGACGACGATGACTGGTAGAGCCAACGGCGGGCCGTAACTCGGCGCGGCTTGTTTGCCTTGCAGCCGCCGCTTCTTCGGCGCCGCCTCTGCGGGCGACTCGCCCTCTTCCTCAACCATGTTGACGTCCTTGGGCTCGTCAACCTCCTCCGCCTTCTCGCTCTCGGAAGCTGTCTCAAAGACGCCCAAGTCAACCTCTTCCGCGGCTGCGGCTGCGACCTTGTCCTCGTCGACCGGGCAGTCAGAGAAGATAGCCAACTCCTCGTAGTCCGGCTCCTCCGCCTGTGCCTCGTCTTCCTTTTTCTCCTCGTCCTCGATCGCCGCTGCGGCTCTCATTTCCACGTCGCCCTCCTCGGGCTCCAACTGCGCGGCGACCTCCGCCAAGACGTCCGCCCGGCGGCCTTCTGGCAGGCGCCCCTTCGCTTTCTCGAAGATCGCTTCGTTTGCGCTCTTAAAGTTGACGAGCGTGTAGACCAACAACTTCTCCAACCGCGGCTCCCCCAAACGTCGGCCCATCTCCTCGGGCGAACACCAGACGCAGCGCCCTCCAAACTTTGCGGTCGCGGGGCCCCCCGTCGTGTTTGCGTTGAACACGCAGGGCTCCACCTCGCCCTCCGCAGCCGCGAAGCCGACGCACTTGCGCGGGGCCATTTTCGAACAGGGTCCAAAGCGGGGCAAACTTTGCCAGCTTGATTCCTCAAAATGCTCCGAAATCAACTCAAACCGCCCGCTGCTCTTGACTTCTGCCCACCTGAAAAAGCTGACTCTTCTTTGAAGGGACTGATCGGCCGTGGGAAAACAAATCCAAAGCAGCTACTTCGACCCCGACAAGGAAGTTGCAACGCTTTGCAAGCAAATGCAAAATGAACGCGCAAGTCAAACTGGTCTCTCTTGACTGGCCTCGTCGCCTTCGCGTCGACCTTTCCGCCTCGTCTCCGCCCTTTCATTTTCTTCTCTTTGCCGCGCTGAGCGCTTCGGCCACAACCTTAAAAGGTTTTTGCGGCCGTCGCTAAACGGCCCAAGACTTCACCAAATTTCCGAGGTCTCGCGCGGCCGGAAATTTTCGATCGTCGCTAAACGGCCTGCGGCTTTCGCCTTCTTTGAGCTGCCTTTCCTTAGAAGCCTTTGAGGCACCGCCCGGACCGAGCTAAGCCACAGGCGGCCCCAGATGCGTTCAGAGAGCTCGGAGATCATGGCGCGAATTGGTTTGAGCCGAACACATTGCTTTCTATATAAATACAAATAATAAATAATCGGTCGGGCGAACAAGGCTTCCGTACCGCACGTCTTATTTTCTGTCCGGGATTCTGTATCTACCGCATCAGCGAGTCGGAGGTGTTGCCCTGCAGGTTCAGCTCTGGAGGCCTCCTCCAGCTCCTTGCGCGCCTTGTCAACCCGCTCCAGAGCGGCGAGGCCGTTGAGACCGGCAGCCGCTCAGCGATTTTCTTGCTGACAAGCTGCTCCTCCACCTTGCAACCTTGCAGAGCTCTCTCTCCATCTGGCTCAGCGATGCAATGTCGCTCGTGCGTTGGCGTGTTAGACCCGGTGACGAAGGCGGTGACAAGTTCGGCAGGTTGTCGGGTCACGAGCGAGGACCTCGGCAGGCTGCCGTGCTTGGGCGAAAAACGGAAAATTGTGTGAAGAACGAAGTCTTCGGGAAGTCGGGAACTTGGCCGTTTTTGCGCACTTTTTCGACCCAAAAAAGAGCGGTGACGTAGCGGTCAAGCGGTGACAAGCTCAGCGGGATGGAACTTGCCAGCGGAAATCAAGAGCAACGTGCGCATGTGGAGCCTGTTTTTGCCGAAAACGTGCAAATCTAGAGGCCGAGGCGCCTCACTTGCAGTCTGACAGGAAAGACAAGCTTTACGGGAATTCGGGAAGTTGGCTGTTTTGAGCACTTTTTCGACCCAAAACGGAGCGGTGACATCGACCGGTGACATCGGAAAAACGTTCAGCAGGATGGAGAAGTTGGCTGTTTGCAGGGTTTTTTGGCCAAAAAACGAAAATTAATTGCTATAGGCCTATGTTCCTTACTACTCCTCGCGCCTTGCCAGTCTGACGGGGCAGGCATGCATTGATCAGCAGACTGGTGTTGCCCGAACCTCAATCACCCCCGTCAAGCCGTCGCCCGTGCCTTGGCTTTGCTGGCTCCATCAGCACAACATGGTGACGCGGATAATGGCGCATGTCAGCCAGGGCAAGTCAGATTCCTCCTTAATTGAGCAGGGGATGCACAGAGGCAGTTCCGACTTGAGCCCCGCGAACGGACAACCCTACCGACTGCATTTGCTCCGCAAGCTGGCGGAGTCATGGATACCCACCAGAGCCTTAAGCTCTCTGCCGTGTAGCCAGCAACGGCCGGCGAAGCCCCCCAACACCTCCGCAACTCAGAGTTGGAGCTGCAACTGGAAAACGGCGGAAGAGGAGCCCGAAGTCGTGCAAAGCCATTTGGACAAAGTATTTTTCAATAATTGGGTTTGCTACCGACCGGTAGCAGAAGCCCAGCGTAAATGGCCCTTAGGTGTCGCCATAGGAAAATTGAATGTTGTCTTTGCTGAAAATAAAAAGCCACGCCCTTCCGATGGCTTCTGATCTAGCCCTAGCCACCCAAGCGATGGTAGGGCATTCATCGGAGCCAGCATCAACTTCAAGGCCGCCCACAAACAGGTCCAAGTCTGCCCGGACGAGCACGGCCTTCTGCTTTTCGCTTTCCAAAACAAACTCCATCAACATAGGGTTTGTCATTTCGGCGGGCGTTTTTCGGCCCACTGGTGGCAACGCGCTGGAGCCTTCCTGCTGCGTCAAGTCCACGGTTTGCTAGCATGGCAACCACACAAGGCTTTCCTGTTTGTGGACGACCTTCTATGCGCCTTGATCCGTGCGCAGGCGCCAGAAATGTTCGCCCTCGTGGCCCTATTTTTCTGCGCCATAGCCGCGCCAATCTCTTGGAAAAAGGCCAATTCCAGAATTGCCTTGTGTGGTGCGGATGGGAGATAAATTTTGCCCGCGATACCATCCAACTCATGAAAGCAAAGAGCTAGGGAAGCGACAAGCGCCCTGGTGACAGTCGGGTTGGGAGATACGGCAACAACATTAAGTGGTGTGTTCGCCGTCCACTCGACGGGTCTGTGAGTTGCCGAACATACCCCAAAGGGAGAAGGGAAAGATCTGAGATGCTTTGGACAGCTTCAGCAATAACGCTGGAAGTTAGCAAAGCATCATAGCAGCTAATAGCAACATCAGCAGCGACAGCCAAGAAAGACTTGCCTGGCGTGGTCACTACTGTTGGGCAGCCGCCAGGCGCCGAGGGCAAGAACGCGAAGAACGACATATGAGTCCGAAGGTCGATGGCGGTCGCTGTGGGCACTGTGGACAGGCGAGGACAGGGGCAGCGGGATCAAAGGTCGTTTTATTTTGGGGGGGAGGACTAGGCGGATTCACACCAACAACTTGCCCGTTAGCAGGAATGGCCAAGGCTCCACGGCAAAGAATGTCAATGTCCTGCTGGGCAGGGCAGGAAGCAATTCTTGAGCCTGGCAAACCGCCTTGGACGTAGGGAACACTATCTGCTCTGCTGAGGAGGGATGTCGGCGGAGCACAGAGTGCGTCGAGACCAGCGCAAAGACTTCTTCCTCAACCCCATCAGAGCAATTGGGCGACGCAAGAATGGGGAGGGGCGACTCAAGGAGGAGAGCTTGAGCGGAAACGTTCGACGAAGCGAACCGTTTCCAATGTTTGGTGGGAGTTTCAAGCGTATTTCGTTTGGTCTTCCGCAGTCCACGGACACTGAGCGATGGTGCCAGTCGATCCGCCTATATTGACATGGTGGGGTCTCTTGGCAAAGGCCCTCAGCATAGGCGCGTGGGATGCCGCCAGAGTGCTGTAGAGTGGTGCTGTGAGGAGGATGCTGCGCAGTAACAGCGTAGGTACAGAGCCATTCCAGCGTAGTGAAACTTGTATATAGATAAGACAGGATAGGCGCATGGTAAGAGAACTGTAGCGTAGCGTCAATCATAACCCCAGGGTGAGTGAGCTGCGCGAAGTGTTCTGTAAATACGCCCGTCTTGGCAGCTGCTAGGAAAAGGAATTCCTTGTTCGTTGGCAAGTAACCTCAGAGACTGAATGTTCTTGGAGGAGCTTGCAGACACTTGAAGGTGATTGTTATGTCTTTGAGCAACAAAGACTACAAGGTCCTGCGTGAGCTCGTTGTGGTCAATGCCAAGGTACGCTTGATGAAGACTGACAGCGCAGGCCCCTGTAGCAGCCGAAAGGGCATTGACGAGTTGGTCAACCCACCCGCTGGTGTCGAGATGGCAGGCGAGACTACTATGGCTGAGGTAACTAACAACGTTAGTGTTGCGTCTATCTCCAAAGGTTCGCAAGCCAAAAGGGTTGCTAGCGTCGGCTAGAGATCTTGCGATGACGTATCAAAGGTATTGGGTATTGCAGCGACGGTGTTCCAGTCACGTGCGAGATTACCTATACGGATACGGTCATGAAATCCAAAAGCAACGATGTGATGTGTCCGCTTGCCTACACTAGCCAAGCCAACATGGCAGGCGTGTTTGATGTGCTTAGTGAGATGAGGGTAGTACTCGAAAATGCCCCCTTGCCAAGACCGGCGCAGCCGAGTGGTTGCTAAAGTGCTGTAGGCAAAAGTGGGAATGTGCGCATTAACAAGCTTAATGAGAGGCCCAAAGCGTTTACCAAGTACTAAAGCAAGACAGCAGGTGTGCTGTTGGCGGTGCTTGATGGCGAAACATGAGTGGTGAGAACCCAAAAATTATTAGGAAGCGAACCTCTGATGGAGCTGGGCGTGGCGGCAAACACGAAGACATGGCAGTCTTTAGTACGGGAGCGGAGATGCGTGCCAGCGCTTCTCGGAAGGCACATTCCTTAGTGTCTTCAGTCCAATGTTCAGATCCCATTGCTTCTAGATGGGTACAGAAAAGGCAACAACATTGCTTCACCTGCTTCTCGATGTCCCAGAAATCCATCTCCTTGAACTGCAAGAGATGGTGGGCAGCAAAGCAGTTTGGCAAGCCTTATGACAAAGGCAGCGAAGGTGGAGAGGTATATTCAGACAGTGAGAAGTCAAGCAATGACTTTGATTGCTTCTGTGGAGGATGCGATGTGAGAAGACGCAGACGATGACCCACATGAACGGATCGAAGTACGCTATGATTTCGACCGCGCTGAGCACCAGAGCGTCACCCTCCTGGAGTCGCCGCGGGCGCTCGGCTGTGTTCCGTGCTTCAATCGTATTATTAATTTCAGGTTCAACTTCTGACATAACATATAATGGTTCTATAAATGTTCTGTATATATTCTACAGTGTTTTTAAAGGATAATATTTTGAGAATGGCACTTATTCAACTGTCTAGCAGAAACACAATTCTAAAAGAAATGGGAACGCCATGAAAATCAACTAATTTGTTTCTTGAAGTTATTCTTGTAGTCTCTTATAGTTGTACCACTTACACCAATGAAGTCTGCGTATATGGGCACTGTAAACTCTGTTATATCTCCGCCGAGTTGTTGATTGAAATTGAAGTTGTTGATTATAAAATGATAGGATGGCAGTTATTACTGGGTGCTATAGAAGGCAGGACGCCTACACAAATAATGGCAGGTGTAGCAAGCGACAAGGCATATACGGCAGGCAAGGTTCTTTTTGAAGATGTATTGTTTAATCGTAAAAAGAGAGTGCTCATACCCCGTGCACCAAATTCATCCGGACATGCAGCTCTGCAAACGCAAAGCATGCGTGGCCTTGCTGTGCTGAAATGAGCTATTGCTTGCCATGCCTCGGCGCCCACGGAGCACTCAAACTCTGTGCAGCTCACACCGCAGGTATGCGTCCGACGGCGCGTCAGCAACTCAGCAGTGCTCATGCGCCAGTCAAGTGCCTGCCATTCGCATTGACTTTACATACTCCGCAGCTGTTTTCCTTCCATCAAACCAGCCTTCAAAACATGCCTTGTTGAAGCACATGGATCGCGATAGGCTCCAAGATGTCCTTATAGATGCCAGGCCAGAAGGCCTGCAGGACCTGGTTTTGGCAAAAGGTTTTGACTGTCCGTCAGATTTTGCCTTCGCCTTCCCGACCATAGCAGATCTGCAGCCTTTCATAGTCTCTGCCAGGGACTTCTGGACAGCCAACAACGTTGAAGATCCAGAATCCAGTGTGGCAGCAGCGCGCCTTCGGAAAGCCCTAGCAGAGTGCCATCGGCTAGCATGAGCTCAGCGGCGCCTCCCGAGCCTGCTGCCAACTCCAGGTCGCCATGTGTTCAGCCCAACCAGCTAGCATCGTGGGTAGAGCACTCGCGTCCGAACGTGTGTCCGGACCATGGACCGTCCATTCAGAAAGAGATGCTGTTTGTTTGGTCCCGGTTCGCCATTACCGCACTGAAGTGAGCCACAGGGCAATGAGCGCTGGAAGTCGGGTTGACTGGAGCGTATGTGGAAACTCAGGCGTAGCCCGTTTGGGCGCCTTCGCTTGAGTTGGAAGCAGGCTTGTGGTGAAGGAGCTGGACGGCATTCCGGATGCTCCCGCCTGCAGCGGGAGAGGCGCCCAAGCGCCACAGTTTGGCCTTGCTCTCCTTTTTCAGGACGTTGAAGCGGAGAGTATTATTCTCGGTGACGGGTGTACAAATGCTGGACCTGAAGGTCCCTTTTCGCAGGGGCCATCCTTGGCTAATTTGCCGGGGACAACCGCATCGACCAGGAGCCAGGTGGAAGGGGTTGAACCCGTTCTTTCGCAATTACAGAGCGAGCAATTTGTGACGAACAGTTTTCTGTCCCTTGCCGTGGGTGAGAATTTATAAGAACATACTTTCAGACGAAGGCACTGTCATTGGTGCCGTGACTGCCGGGTTCTTGCCGAATGACCTCTTCAAGATAGCAGCGTGGAAGTGCGTAGGGTAAACCCCGTGGAACCGGATATTCCCGTGGTGAGCGGGGCCGTGTTTGTTTTTTTTTGTGGACTATGTTCAGCTTGGTGGACAAGACGGATGCAGACAATTGGGCAGCTATCCTCGAAGCGGCTACACACAAATGGGTGACGTCAAACAATCTCCGGGGTTTCCCAGAGAATCGAAACTGGAAGCAGTGGTAAGCAACCGCCGTTGGAGATTGCTGACGAAGACAAGTGTTTTGCGTTCTACGTGCTGGGAACAGCAGACGGTTGGTAGGACTTGCAGACAAATTGTTGACAAACAAAGATCAACTTGTTTGAGCCCGACCATGCATGTGTATGGGGTGATGATCCTCCACAATATCCTGGCTGACAAATGCAGACATTTGATAGATCGGGTGCCTGTGGGTTCCTTCTGATTGCTTTGTATGGCTGATGCAGACATTCGGATTTGAGTCATGTCCACAGCATCGTGCACGATTGGACCCAGGTCAGCGGCTTCGAAGACGATGCTGCTCCCGATCCTAATCTCGGCTATTGGTGGAAGGGCTCAGTGTGGGTGCAAGATTTTTCAGACGTGTTCGAAGCTGCAGGTTTGCCTTTTGGACGAATTGACGGGACAGTCTTTCTGCGCAAAAACCACATGCAGATGCTGGGGTTTGCAAGCGAAGCATTACCTCACAGGAATCATTTAGGTTCCTCAGATCCTTCCTCCACGTGAGTGATGAACAGAAAGAAGGAGAAGGCAGGCTATTTTCATATAGCCTGAAGTGCGCAACTTTGAGCTGGGCTGCTAAATTTGGTTTGCACCGGATGAACGGTCTTTGCTTGGCAGGCATGCTAGATCAACTCACGAGACCTTGCTTTGCACTCTCGTGACCTGGCGGTGGCTCCTGCCAGATCCTTGAAAAGGTCAATTTTTAACATCATGCAAGACCTTCGTGCCGGATGCCAAGAGAAGTGCGCATTTCCCTGCTCCCGGCCAGCAACGGTGGTAGTCGACGAGCCTGTTGTGAAGCAGGAGCTGGTGAAAGAGCCAGGTTGTGAGTGTGTCCCAGGCTTGACGAAAACACTCATGAGGTGTCTGGCTCTGCGGACAGCATGTCGTCCAAAGCTGAGTCGGATGAATCCTGCCAATTGGCCCCGCCTATGAAGGTGCGGAGATGCGCGCAGGCTCAGCTTGCTGCTGAAGAATAATATGCCATGTCAAGTCTGGGGGTTTGCATGCCAGGCAGCAGAACCTTGATGGGTTCTTCATGTCATTTTGAAGTGTGGCAAAAGGCCAAATGTGGCCTATGTGAAAATGGATCATGATACGGAGAGGAATGACCTCTGCCGACTGCGACTGCAGATGTGAATCACAGCAGATGTTGCTGTAGCCGATATGTACCGGCTCGGGTGGTGTAACCCTCATGCATGAGATCGGCCAAGCAGGATGTCTGCTCGATTGAAAAGTGTGTTGGCCGAATGTGAATGGTTCGCTTAGGGTTTCTTTTCCCTTGTGTTTAGGGCATGTTGTGAATCGAACTACGCGGTGGCCGTTTTGCTCCTAGCCTTGACCCAAACCTGCGGTTTCATTTGAAACGCAAACGCCGCCATGGACGCCTTGCTGTGCTTTGGAATGTGTCTCGCCGTTTACACAGCTCTTGTGTCCGGCCTTACTTGCCTTGCAATTTGGTGTCTGTTGCGCCAGCACCGCAAAGCACTGCTGGGGTCAATAGGTTTTCAGCCGCCGCTACGCCCCGGGCCTGTCCACATTCTGCCGAAACGCAAGGCTTTTCATCATCGGCACTGCCACCACTTGGCACAGCGTGATGCCTCAGCCTTCGCATTTCAGCCGTGTGAAAATTGTCTCAGCCTGTGGTGAAGCACATGCAGCCGGCAGACGCCCTGCCCCGTGACAGCCTTGCCTTCAACGCCACCTGCTAATGAACAAAAGTTGTGACAATGCACTTGGACCTTGAGCCCGTTTTGCACCTTACCTCAGTGCACTTGATTGGCAACCTTGCCTGCAGCATTCGTGAGCCTTTTCAAGCCTGTGTTGCACTGCGCGCCTGTCCCTCCGCTACGGCCTTAGTCATTGATTCTTGAGTCCGCTCCAGAATCGCATCCCTCCGGGGTTGCTGCCATGACACCAGTGTCCAGGTATATTAAAGCTCCTCCGAGACCTTCACAAGGCGCAATGCCTTCAGTCATGACCCCAGTCATGCATTCTTGAGTCCGCCCTTGAGCGCATCCCTCCGGGGCTGCTGCCTTGGCACAGCGCGCCTTGGCAATTGAGGCTCCTGCGGGATTCTCAAGGTGCAATGCCTTCAGTCATGACCTCAGTCATGCATTCTTGAGTCCGCTCTTGAATCGCAGCCCTCCGGGGTTGCCGCCTTGGCAGGCTCCTCCGGGACATGAGCGCAGTCATGCATTCTTGAGTCCGCTCTTGAATCGCAACCCTCCGGGGTTGCTGCCTTGGCACAGCGTGCCTTGGCAATTGAGGCTCCTCCGGGACCTCCACAAGGCGCAATGCCTTCAGTCGTGACTTCAGTCATGCATTCTTGAGTCCGCTCTTGAATCGCAGCCCTCCGGGGTGGCACAGCGTGCCTTGGCAATTGAGGCTCCTCCGGGACCTCCACAAGGCGCAATGCCTTCAGTCATGACCTCAGTCATGCATTCTTGAGTCCGCTCTTGAATCACAGTTTTTCGGGCTGCAGCCTTGGCACAGCGTGCCTTGGCAATTGAGGCTCCTCCGGGACCTTGACAAGCCCTGCGATCAGGCTTATCAGTCATGATCCCGGTCATGCATTCTTGAGTCCGCTCTTGAATGGCTTCCCTCCGGGGTTGCTGCCTTGGCACCACGAGCCTTTGGCAACTAAGGCTCCTCCGGGACCTTCATAAGCCCTGCTCTCCAGGCCCTGTTTTTTCTTTTTATACCGCCGCATGATAATACCGTTGCATTCACACTTGGCCATCAGTCGGAAATTTGTTTTGCATCACTGGCATAGCGCTCGTTCACACTCCGACCCAACGCCTTGCCCTTCGTGCCATGGAGTGTGATGAAGACACCTTAGACGCCATCCACACCACATTAGCCAGCAGCTACTTGGACCTTGAGGTTATGCTGGACGAGTTCTACACAGTCCTTCTGCGCATTAAGTTCTTATGCCATGTCACCGCCGTTTGCCTTGTCATGCCTTGTGGAATCTGTACAGCACTGGGTGTCCTTTGCGTACCATGCCCTCGCATGACGGGGCACTGCTCTTTGCCGAGAAAAACACGGCGTGCCATCTGCACATCTAACGACACATGCTTGTCAACCTTTGAGCCATGACTGTGAGACGCCTCCGCCAGGTCGGCGCAACAGGCCGGGACCCCAGCAGATCCCAGCCCTTGGCGCTTACCACAGTGTGCCTTGACACCACAGCCCTTTCGCTCAACACGCTGTGATGGCGCTTTCAGCCCGCGAGATTCAGCCCTGCCCTGAATTGGTGGAGCAATGGATTAGCCTGCTTGCATGCTGGGCAGACACATTTTTTGCCAGGCAACGCAAGATTGCCCTGCTGAATCACCTTCACCATTACCTGGACTTCATCATCCTGCGAATTGGCCTTCACGAGGGCTCAGTGCATATTGCCCGCCTTTTGACACTGTGTGCTTTTGCCATTGCATATGCCAATCAGAGCCAGATCTTTACCGTGAACAGCCTTGCCTTGTTCGCCTCCGCATTTGACTGGAGCAAACCTACAGCATGCTTCTTTGGCCAGGCCTCAAGAGGCCTCCTGACAGCTGCCAGCGACCCTAACTTCAGGAACTTCGCAGTACAGCACCGCTGGCACGAGCACTCAGAGGCAGCCTTAGTTTCACTTTTGCACGCCTGTGCTGGCCTCATGACAACCCGCCTCCTGAATGCGGTTTTGTCCAGCCTTGAAGACCTTGAATTCATCATTGTGCGTCTTCAGACTGCATTGCCCGCATTGCCAGCCTTGGAGATGCACTCTCACGAACCAGTGGACCTTACTTCATGCTCACAGATTTAAAAGTGTGTGCCTTGCGCTTTGCTTGACACCCACTTCGACAAGCACTGTCAACTGGCAGACTCAGGCACATTCTGCCGTAGCCTTGATCTGGCAGATGTGTCACATCCATGCCACTTTATGGCTGTTGTGCATTGGCATTATGACAGGCTTGCGCCGGCTCTCCAGCAGCCCTGTCATCACGTGCCCCAGACTGGCTGCTTTATTTGTGCACTCGCTTTGCCACCACTGCCTTGTGTTTGTAGCCATTTCAGCAGTGTGCAACACGCCACGCTCCTGCTCGGCCCCACTCGTTTGCCTTCGGCATGCCGGACCAGGTGCCTTCATCAGTGCCAGACCTGATGGGCATTGTCTCCAGCATGACAGAAGAAAACCAAGCAGCCTTGACCGCCATGCTTACAGCCTTGCGTGAACGGACGGCCTCGAGATCCTCGTCGCCTTTGCCAGAAGCCGCCCTTCCCACGGATGAGTCTTCGACCTTGCCGCCTGAAGGGGCGTCCATTCAAGACCTTCCAGAGCCAGCCTTGGTGAATCTCTTCGACCCTGCCAGGGCAGATAACTTTTTGTATCAGCCCTGCAGCAAAAGTGAAAAGCCTTGGGCCGACCAGCTCGCGCCCGAGCTGCCTCCCGAAGCCCCGCCGGCAGACTCAGCACCCGCACCGGAGACTCCTCAAGACACACTGCCGGCAAATCCAGAGGCCGCCTCAACCGAGGTACCAAAGCCTCGTCCTTCGCCTTCAGTTCCGCATTGGCCCAACCTTGCCAGACGATGCCCTGCCGGCCAAGCAAGAGACGGCTCCCAAGGTGGCGCCCAAGCCAAGGCCATTGCCTTCAGGAGCCCCCCCACGTGTGCCACGCGCATTCACGAAGACCATCACGCCTTCAGCATTGACTCCTGCTGGAAACGCAATGAACGGCAGTCTTACAGCCCTGGCCAAAGCCCTCCCGGCCGCAGGAAAACACACGCGCTATCGCCCAGCTGGAGCAGTGTGCGCAACTTCCTGCCATGCGGCTGCCCTGCACTATGAAGGCTGCGCGAGTGGGAGGGGTTGCCAAAGCGTGGTACCTGGATGACCAATCCCGAGTGTGCTGCGCATTGCCTTGTGCGTCATCGCCCTGCCCTTTCCACGCAGCCTGCGGCCGCATCATCAACGACAGGATTCCCCTGTTCGAGGATACGCACACTTCGCACTACTGCAGCCGGTGCTATGAATCCATGCAACCCAACGTTGCCATGTACTGATGCCTTGCCCTGTGCCATTGACCGCACCATTCAGCTTCAGGAGGGCCACGCAGTGCACTCTTTTCACTTTCTTGTAACTTAGGAAATGTTTTCGGTGAAGCCTTGGCCCTTTTTTGCAACCCATCGCATTACATGTGCAGTCTACACAGTGCGTTGGCCCTCATCATGACCGATCCGTATGCAGCAGATGCAAGAAAACAGGCATGGCGTGTGTATCACCCGTCTGCCCAAATGTTGCGGCCTGAACATTGAAGCTGCTGCGGCGCAGGTACACCAACGAGCCTTCTGGTCAACACCTCAGAAGGTCGCAGGTACGTATGCCACCCACTTGCCCTGCATGCATTTAGGCTCGATGCCTTACCGCAGCAAGAAATTCTGGGGGAGAGCATTTTCATTTTCCCCCGATGGCCTTTCAGAAGAGATGGCAGAAGACCACCCGGCTTTCAGCCCACACAAGTCGTCAGGCCTTCTGGGCGCACGTCCTGCAACTGCCGCCGAAGCTACATCGCCGGGAGCGACTACCAAAGCCAAACCATGGCTCAACCAAGCAGACTTGCCCTCAAACATGGATCACAGCAGTCGGGTCAGACCTTACCCGGTGCGAGCTCATGTGAATGATCTCCGCTTTCAGCTGCGGAGACACCCAGCACTGCCCCCTTGCCCCAGGCTCTCGGTGGCAAATCAGAAACCAGGGTGCCCAGTTCCAGAGTGCATTCCATTAAGGTCCTGGATGGACCCTTTTTCTTGCCCTCTGCCCAAGCCGCCCTGCAGGCCTTGGCCTCGCAGTTAGCCTTGCAGACACACACCAGCCAGGACCGCACAGGTCAGGCTCGCCCCCTGCTCAGCCTGCCAATCGCAGTGATGCCCTTACGCCGCGTGTTCAGCAGGCCATATGGCCCTGTTCGCCCGCCTGAGCCTTCATCAACTGCTCAGCTGCAGGCCACGCTGAAGGACAAGTGCACTGCCGAATGGGTTTTGATACTCAAATCGTGCGTCGCTGGCAGCATGCTAGCGCAAGCCCTGGAAGCCTCGCAACACCCACAGATCCTTGTCGAAGCATCTCTGCGGAAATTTTCAGGGGGCACGCTGTCGCAGTACCTCCGCGCCATCCGCCTTTTCCTCACCTTCGTAAATCAGTGCGTGGGTGATTTGATGTGCCTTACCCTGGCCCATCTTTCAGATTTCATCGCAGGCAGCCATGTGTCTCAAGCAGAGGACCGCACTGCACTCAAGTGCAGCGCAATCATGATGAGTAAAGCCCTGTCTTGGTTTGCGCGCATTGGGCAGATATCAAGCCTGTTAGACTTGATGGGTAGCCCCTTAATCAAGTCCTTCGCCTACAACCCCAAACCACACGATCGACGTGAAGCCCTGCCTTTGCCACTTGCTACACTTGCAGCATGGGAGGAACACATAGTTTCGCCCGCTTGCACGCCCGCCGTGGGCCTGTTACTAGGCGCCCTGCTTTTGTGCGCCCATTCCAGCCTTAGCTTTGGGGACATTCAGAGAATCAAGCCTTCCGCTCTCTCGCTGTCTGCGCAAGCACATCGGGGCCTGTGTTGGGCCACCAAGACAACTAGCCAGGGACAGCCCTTCGCATGCTTGCCGTTCGGTTTCCGAGGTGAAGACATCAGCGCATTCCAAACCTGGATTCTCACGCATGCCCCAGCCTATGTCTTACTTGCAAGCACTGGTATGCCTTCGCTGGGCCATACAGTTGCCGTGGAAGTCGGAAGGGCCAGCTGGTTACCCAGCACGAGGCGTCCTCGTTTACCCTTCACAGCCTTAAATGCGCGTTACTCAGTGCAGCAGCGCAGCTACGTCTTCCTGAAGACAGCAGAAGGCTTCAGGGACACCATCGCCTTTCGTCCGCACTGCTGTGCAGCAGGGACGACACCATAGAAGCCTTGTGGGTGCAGTCTGAGCTGGCCTCCGCCATCAGACGGGGCTGGAGACCCCCTCGGCCAATGGCTCGGGGGGGCCAGCGCCCAACCGTGGAACCAGCCTTTCAAGTTCCACAGGGAAGCCCTCCGAGCCAATTGGAGCTTCACCTCCCAACCAGCCTGACAAGATTCTTGTACCACAGGGAGGTGGACAATTTGCTGTCCACAGCCCTGAATGTAGACGAGGAAGCCTTGCAGTGGAAAGAGAAGATTGGAATCTTCGGAAGCCGAATCCGAAGAAGAACCGCCAGACGAGCAAGCATGCTCACCAGATCCCTCGCCTTGCCCGCTGGCGCCAGCCCTTGCAGTCGATTCAATTGGCATTCGTCTTGTGCCCTGCAGATCCGTACATGCCGTGCTGTGCACTCACGGCAACTCGGTACAGACGGCTTGCGGTTTGTATTTAAAGCAGTGCTCGTACCCTGTGCATCAGATTCATCCAGATATGCAGCTCTGCAAACGCAAGGCGTGCGTGGCCGTGCTGTGCTAAAATAAGCTATACATGCCTTTCCTTGACACCCACAGCTCAGCCAAACTCGACACAATCAGACACCTCAGGTATGCACTGGGAGAAGTCAGCGACTCAGCAGTGCTCATGCGCCAGTCCAGTACCTGCCATCCGCACTGACTGTACACATTCCGCAGCTATCTTTTTGCTATCAAACCAGCCTTCCAAACATGCCTTACTGAAGCACATGGATCGCGATCGGCTCCAAGATGTCCTGACAGAAGCCCGGGTCCCTGAAGGCCTGCAAGACCTCGTTTTGGCCAGAGGTTTTGACTGTCCATCTGACTTCGCCTTTGCCTTCCCCACCATTGCAGAATTGCAGCCTTTCATAGTCTCTGCCAGGGACTTCTGGACAGCCAACAACATTGAGGATCCAGAATCCAGTGTGGCAGCAGCGCGCCTTAGGAAAGCCCTAGCCGAGTGCCATCGGCTAAGCCTGCGCTCGGAGCCTCCCGAACCGGCCGCCAATTCCAGGTCGCCACGCATTCAGCCCAATCAAATAGCATCTTGGGCAGAGCACTTGCCACCCAAGCTCACATCCGAACGCGTGTCCAGCCTGGTGGAAACCTTCAAATCCAATTACCCAGGTGAGCTGCTGGACGCTGACACCACGCCATCCATCCGCCTTCTGAGCCTAGTGCACGAGGGCCTGAAGCCCGGGCAGTCCCTGAAGCGGGTGCCCTGGCAATATCGCCTTTCATCACGGCAATACCAGGAGCGCATGGAAGCAAAGTCGGCCCGAGCCGTGCGCTCAGAACTGCAACTCCTGAGTCAGGCCTTCTTTGACGACACACCAGAGGTGTCCGTGGAGCACCACTCGCTGTCAGCGGGGTGGCTCACCCGCATCCAGACCGTGTTTCTGCAATGCCCTGGCCCTGTGCCAAGCAGCGCACCTGTCGAACCTCAAGGCCTTCGACAAGAGATAGCCGACCTGTGTCTCACACAGCCAGATCCTAGGCCTTCGTACGGTGAATACCCAAGAGCTTTTGTCGGCTGATCGCAAGCTCTGGGTAGCCATATCCGACCTTCTAGGGCAGCAATGGTCCCTGGATGATGCCTTGTACGAGCTGACGCGCATGAGAAACGATGTGCGCAGCCTCTTACAGCTGCGCCCGAAAATATCCAAGCCATCCGTGCCAGCACCGCCACGCCCCGCAACACCACGGCAGAGGGGATCCAAGCGCGACCTTAAGCCAGCCCGCGTGCCTTCACGCCCCACCAAGAAAGGCAAGGGGAAATCCAAAGGAGACACGCCATCGCCAAAGCCCAAAGCAGAGTGGTGCACTACCTATAAAGGGCGCGAGGTCTGCCGGCGCTACCAGACGGGCATTTGCACTAACGACCAGTGCCATTTCGCCCACGTGTGCGCCATAGTGGGCTGCCAGCAAAAGCACCCCGCCGTGGACCACAACAAACACACGTGAAATAGCCCGGATCTTGGACCGGCGCAGGATCGGGCAGCCAAACCGCGGCCGGCCTTGCCCCACAGCGGGCCTCATGCGCCGTTTTCACCATTGCATATGCCGGTGGAAGCTGCCCTGACTCCAGCCTTGCCCTATGCGTGCCGTAACGAGCCAGGCGCGTCGCCAAGGCCACACACGCCCGCCCAGGCAAGCTCATCGGAATCACCGTTGCATTCAGCCAGGCTCTTTTTGGACGTGTTTGCAGGTAGGCTGCACCCGGTGACATTGGCAGCCATTAGCCTTGGCCTTGACTGCTTTGAGCCCTTTGATCTGGATGGAGACACTGCGCACGACATCCTGGATAACGTAGTCTTCGAGGCCCTTCTCAGACTCTGCTGGTCAGGAATCGTGGCCCTGCTAATGCTTGCCCCGCCTTGCAAGGAATATTCCAGACTCAAACTACGCCCTGGCGGGCCCAAAGCCTTGAGAACGCCGCAGTACATGAACGGAGTCCCCGGCCTTTCGCCTTCGCAGCGTAAGAAACTGCTGGATAGCAAGACCATTCACGACCGCGGCAGAGCCCTGTTCAGAGCAGTGGTCTCCAAAGGAGGCGTAGGCATTGGGGAACAACCGCCATCAGCCATGTCCTGGCTGGAAGAGGCTAACTTCCAAATGCTACGCGATCACCAATGTGCCCTGGTGTGGGTAGACGCCTGCAGGCACAATAAAGCCTTCTCCAAATCGTGGGCGTTCGGCTGCAACAGTTCGAAAATACAGGCCCTGGAGGCCCGTTGCAATCACTCATACAAGCACCGAAGCATTGCAGGCGTGAAAGAACAAGGGGTGTACCTCAGCACTCTGACCGCTGCAACTTGCCCAGGTAGGCATAGGAAGGGTCAGCAAAACAGGTTCTTCCGACAAACACTGCCATTGCACTCCGAAATCTCCAGGACCATCACACTGGCGCCTTGCAGGCTCCCGACCTGCGACGGAGCAGGAACACTCTTCCGCAGACTGGTGCTGTCCCAAGCCAGAACACCCACTGCAAGCAGTCGCCAGGCCCTGGCTGCATTGGATGCATGAGCGCAAATTGGTGCCACGAATCCTGGCGCACATCAAGAGCAGCTCTCCGGACTGCCCCCTCTCACCGCCCGAAAGCCTGGAAGTGGCAAATTTAGCTTACACGGCTCTAAAATTGCCCTGCCCTCCAGACATGAGCCCCGAGGCAGGGCAGCCGTACAGACTCCACCTGCTGCAGGCCTTGGCCAACTCTTGGGGTGACCCAGACATGGCGCCGCCGGATCTGGAAATCTGTGAGGGCAACTACCAGAAACCGTGCAAAGCTTGCTGCGCAATGAAATTGCCAACAACTGGATTGTAGAAACCGGCCTTAGCATCGCCGAGGCTCGGGAAAAATTGCCCTTAGGCAAATTAAATGTCGTTTTTGCAGAAGGGGAAGAGCCGCGCCTTGTCCTGGACAGCACGGTGTGCCAAGTGAATACCAGATGCCATCTACCAGAGCGCCTGAGCCTGCCAATGGCATCGGACCTGGCGCTGTCCACGCAGCCGGAGGACAGTCCAGGCACCTTCGTGGGCGCCAGCATTGACTTCAAAGCCGCACACAAACAGGTGCAGGTCCGCCCTGAAGAGCATGGCCTTCTACTATTCGCCTTTCAAGGAAAACTCTATCACTATAGAGTGTGCCATTTTGGGGGCCGTTTCTCGGCATTCTGGTGGCAGCGCGCTGGCGCTTTTTTGCTTCGCCAGGTGCATGGGTTGCTGGCTTGGAAGCCCCACAAAGCCTTCCTTTTTGTGGACGACCTTGTGTGTGCAATTTTGCGAGATAGCGCGCCAGATATGTTTGCCTTGGTGGTGCCTTTCTTTTGCGCCATTGCGGCGCCACTTTCATGGAAAAAGGCGCAATTCCAGGACAGCCTTGTTTGGTGCGGCTGGGACATCAACTTCTCCCACGACACCATTCAGCTTGTGTCCGCTAAGCTGACCAAGCTGGACGCCTTGATCAAAGCACTGCTGGGGAGCCGACGGGTACTCCGCAGAACACTCGAGCAGTGCATAGGCCTGCTCATTTGGGCCACCAGCATCGCACTGCGTCTGAGATCCTGGCTAGCGCCACTATACTCAGACCTCAACAGCCCACCAGGCTTGATGCGCTCGATACCGCCTCAAATGTGGTCAGCCTTCAGAGCATCCTTGAACAAGGATCTCAAAACCAGCCATAGCCTTCCCGGCTTGTGGATCACAGTGGGCTCCGAAATCTTGGAAATTTCAGGTCGCACCATGCACTGCCCTCAGGACATCCCGCGGGTGCCCGGCGCTAGCAAACCCACGTGGGTGCGCATCGCGGACCCCAATAACCCATATACTAGCCTTTCCAAGTCAAGCCAGCAATGCCTTACATGGCTGGCGTTGTGCTTTCAGCACTCGCCCGTTCAGCCCTTGGCGCGGCCACACCAGCTGCAAGCACTGGCTGCCGCGGATGCGTGTGCCGCATCGCATGTTTCGAGACGCTGGCACAGTTAGCACTACTGCAAGCAACCCACAGCCACATTGGTGGTGGGCACTACTCGTTCAGCATGCCTTCAGACACGGACAATTCCGCAACGGAAGCAAGCCTTAACAAGTTGTTCACGACCTCCTGGCCGTTGCAACTTTTCGTGCAGTTAACAGCCTTCTGGGCTCACGCTCACAATGTGCTGTTGAGTCGACGCACGTTCCAGGAAGGTGCAATGATTGGGCAGACGATCTCAGCAGAGGTCGGTTGGCCCGATTCAGCCATCGCCCTGAAAGTCGCATACGCTTCAGCCCTGCGGGCCTAGGCCGAGGCATTCAGCTGTGTCCGATGGATGCGCCCTGGCGCCCGGAACACCTGGCAGCTGCCTCCAGCGCTGCTTAGCCAGCCTTATTTGCATCCCAACATGCATTGCGACCAAATGGCCGTCTTCGCCCTGTCAGCCAGAGCAACTGGCTGCGTCAGCCAGCCGCTTACATTAAGCCGCTCTGACCGAAAAAAGTGCAGACCCTGAGCAACAGGCTGCTCACAGCCGCAAGCGTGCATTGACATTTGCCCTGCCAGGTACAACCCCACTCTGAAGGGCGGGTGATGAGGCCGGCGGCCCAGCTGGCTCGCTTATACCGGGGTTGCCTGAAACACTGAAGGGGGGGTCAACGCACCTCCTGTTCCAGGCGCACCAGTAAGCAGTGCTACTTTCAGCAATCCCGGTAAAAAGAACTGCGGCCGCTTCGGACTTGCTTTGTTCTTTTGGGGGTTCATGTTTGGGTTCAAGCTAGGAGCAGTGCAACATGCCTTAACGCTTAGGGTTTCTTTTCCCTTGTGTTTAGGGCATGTTGTGAATCGAACTACGCGGTGGCCGTTTTGCTCCTAGCCTTGACCCAAACCTGCGGTTTCATTTGAAACCCACCCACCCACCCTGCGCTGCCTTATACAAGGCTCTGCAAGTATAGGTCTGCGGCCGCTTCGGACTTGCTTTGTTCTTTTGGGGGTTCATGTTTGGGTTCAAGCTAGGAGCAGTGCAACATGCCTTAACATTTGATGTGAACAATATGAAAGGCAGTGCGTTTGCAGACTGTATCAGCATAGCGGTTATGACAGCTACCTCCAGCAATTGTTCGCCCATCTGCACCGAGACTCCCCCTCCGGGTTATAGCTGGTGTACTTTGCAACAATTGGGGGCAGCTGACACGCTGGAATTGCACACGCCTTGGAATCCTTTGAGGTCAGCTTTTTGTTGCTGCCCCTGGCCAAACAAAAAGGAATCGCCAAAGCGACCCGAGAAGCGTCAGGTTGTTTTAAGGAGCCAAGCTCTGGATAAGGTAAGGCTCTAGATTCCAGCCTTATGGCAAAGGAAAGAAGCCAGCGGAAAGAAAGGCAAAAGCAGGGAGGTTCGCATTCCGAAGGATATCCGCAATGCTAGTGGAGTCGCATTTTTGCCTTCTGGCGGAGCCAACTGTTCCATTTACAATTTGAACGGTTGTGGCCAAACAGCAGATGGGATCGTGCAGTCGTGGTTCAGGGCCATTGATGGAGCAGCCTCGAAAGCAGATCTTGTGAACAATGTACAAATTCATGCCGTGGCGGATGCAGATTTGTTCGCCGACTTTGCGGGTGAGCTTGAACCAGTACCAGCTGGTCTACACCCGCCCAAACCGCGAAATACCTGCACGTGCGCATGGCGAAAATACCTGGGTACAATGCACAAATCCCTTCAGACTCGTGTGTTCGCAGGGTCATCGGTTGCTTAGAGCAGCAGAGTTGACCAATTGCTTTGGTGCAATCACACATTGGCTAATCCTGCAGGTGCTGTCAGGTTGGCAGAGTTGACTACATGCATGAATATTGCAGCACCTCCTTTGACACAGCCAGCCGTGCACGGCAGATCCCCTGGACCTGGGCCGTAGCAGTTGCGGTCAACAATGTTCTTGAATGACATCCTGGTGTACGCATTTTAATGACTAGAGGAGTGCTTCAAACGCGTTGTATGAATTCGTGACTGATCTTGCTTGCAGGGTTTGCCCAGCAAACAGCTTGTGTGCATTAAAAATCCGGATATTGGAAAACGACCTTCTTCAAGCAGCGCCTGCAGGGCGCGGTTCGTTGATCATCAAGCCTGTGCTTACAAAAGTGACCGGCCCAATGGACAGCGTTGGCACACAATCATGAAGCTTTTGACCAGATTGTAACGCTTGTCCAGGAGTTTTCCGACTCGCACGCTCGCTAGCCGTGAGGTTGATCACGTTTTTTTGCCACCGCTGTGGAAGCCGCCTATTATCCTTGGCCCGGGCAGTTCAGATCGCAAGTAAGTGCGTAGGCTTGCGCCCTGCGCGCCCAAGGTTGGATTAAGCCAGCCACGCAACTGCTATACCAACAGCATGACACGTCGCCACTCGTGGTGCGAGCTACATCCAAATTCCAGCCAAAGCATCTAAGCCGCCCTCCTTTTGTGCCTGAGCATAAAAATGGCCATGTCCGTGCACCCAGCGCATGGTGAGTGCCTTGTGCCCCAATGGAGCAATTCAAGACGCCTTGAACGCTGCCGCATTACATGCTCACCGTACCGGCAGGAAGCCAGTTGTTGCACACTAAGCCTTTTGTGGGTAAATGGGGGTTTAAAAGCGAAAAGTGCATCGGTTGGCGACTCTAAGGCAGATTGTGTGACGATAAAGCTCATTAACCATCCCCTCACCAGCCGTGGTCTGAGGAGAGTTTGTATCGCAAGCTGTGTTGGTTGGGTGCCCCAAAGCTTTCTGAGGAGAGTTTGTTTCGCAAGCGGTGTTGGTTGGGCGCCCCAAAGCCTTCTTAAATGTAGGGTGTGCCGTGGTTTGAGGAGAGTTTGTGTCCTAGGCTGTGTTGGTTGGGCTCCCCAAAGCTTTCTTTCGCATTGTTTACCTAGGCCTTTGCAAGATGTTTGCCGGAAAGGCACTGAAGGCAAATGAGCTGTTGCTCCTGGCTGTAAGAGCGGGCGCAGTAAGGCGCATATGCAGGGGTGGGCGGGAAACGTGTGTGTGTGTTTGTAAAATGCATATTTCACAAACAAGAAGGGGGGGGGTTGGCTCATTCCCTAAAGCGTTATCAAGCTTTGACAACTTGCTTATGTCTTGAGCCAGGCTCAGCAATGAGCGCCGGTGCACCTGCACGCCTGGTTCAGCTTAGAGCGGCCGGCGCAAGCAATGGGGACATTTTGAACAGCGCGCGTTCGTCAGGTTCACCGGAGCTTGACGCTGAGGTGTGCAGAGAAACCCAGGGCTGTGCTAAATCGGAAATTTGGAACTTTGGCAGGCCAGCAAGGCGAGGCTATTTGACAACTTCGGTGGCAGTGGGGTGAGCAGCGCAGTGCGAGTGTGTGAATCGCCCAAACCTCATACCACGGATGTGTGGCAGCCGTGTGCTCGCGTTTACTGAAAAGTTGTGACAGCTCTACCGATGTGCTGGGGGGCCACCTACGACTTGCAGTCCGCATACCGTCAGGCAGGCTTCTTCCGTGCGCATGGAAGTTTGCTTACAGCGCCGTTTGCAACCCACTTCTCATGCAACTTGAAGTTTACCGACTAGTTGCTGTGCCCTTCGGTGCGTCTAGTGCAGTGCCTGCGTTCTTGCGCGTCTCACATTCCAAATGGTGGTTGGGGCCTCGTGCTCTGAGTTTGGTGGGACCAATTTCTTTGACGACTTCATCACCTTTTGCCGGTTGCCCCATGCTGTGAGCGCTAGTCAGTGTGTTGCGAATCTTTTCTGCGTGTTGGGTTAGGGTTACGCCGACTCTGGCGAGAAAAGCTGGACAGTTTCATACTTGCTTTCGGGCCCTTGGAATTCAAGTGACTTGAGAGGTTTCAGAAAGGGAGCGATCCTGGTTGAAAAACACGGCCAGGCAGAAGGTTGAGCTTTGTGGAGACTCCCAAGCAGCCGCGTGCTTGAAATTGAAAACTGCAGATGGATTGCTTTCCGGGCAAGCCAGCAGGTTGTGCCTTAGTGAGGTGAGTGCGCACGCTTTTCTGACTGTGGTGATCGTGTAGGCCCTCGCTTGACATTGGCGTTTCGAAGATTCAGGGATCAGTTGTCCAGTGGCAAGCCTAGGCAGCTGACGCGTACTTTCGGGACCCTATTACACTTTCATGGATGCGTGCTTTAAAAAGATCGTCTGGAGCGGATGTGTGGCTTGGGGGTTATTTTATAACCCCTCAAGGTGTGGCTGTCGAGTTTTCTCCGCCTGCCTTTCCCAGGAGGGGTGTGTGCACTTGGCGGCGACGTGAAGAAACCAATCGATGCTGAAGCTGAGCTTTTGCCCTCTTTGTCGCCATTCATTTGTAGGCAACTATACTGGAAGGCCAGATAAGTGCGTTCATGTCGACAATAACTCGGCGCGGGATGTGGCAGTGTCGGGGAATCCAAAACAGGAGCGACATTGGTTTCCATCCCTTTTAACTTTGAGGTTGTATTTCCTTTTTCCTTGGTACGCAAGAGTGGCCTCACCTCAAACCCAGCTGACAGACCCTCCAGAGGAGTGCAGGGCATCTGAATTCGTTTGGGGTAAGAGAGGCGTGCTGCAAAAATGTGTTTGAGAAAACATTCAACAAATCGGATAAGATGGGGATTGCAAATAAATAATACTACGTGAATACTTGACAACTATGAACGTGTGCCTTCCTGCACTGCATTCGTGTACAACCTTGGCAGTGTGCGCCACCCTGTGTGCAACACACTGTGCTCAAAACCTCTTACAATGGTTAAAGTTGAAAAAGTTGCTTCGGTTGGTGAAGTTGCATCGGTTGGTAACTCTAAGGCAGATTGTGTGATGCCAAACCTCCCTAGCCATCCCCTCACCAACAGTGTGCCTAGGGAGGAGTCGGTGTGGGGTGTGCCGTGGTCTGAAAAAGCGCAAGTTGCGCATGGCTTACCTAGGCCTTTGCGTGTTGCTTGCCACGCACTGTGCTCAACACCTCCGGGGATTGCATATAAATAATACTACGTGAATACTTGACAACTATGAACGTGTGCCTTCCTGCACTGCATTCGTGTACAACCTTGGCAGTGTGCGCCACCCTGTGTGCAATCTCGTTAGTGTGGATCTGCATGGTTCGCTTCAAGCAAAGCGACTTTCACCTACCCCAATTGCATTGGAAAAAGAGAGAGTGCGCTTCATCAGTGCATCGGTTCAGCAGGTCTGCTCATGAGCAGTGTCGTGTGTGTTGGGGGGGGGTTTGGCTCAAGACATAACGCCGGTCTAAAACTCCGGCCCCCGCCGCACCAAGCGATCCTGGCAGGCCCTCCGCAACCCCCACGCCACCCACAGCCCACACCGCCCCTCGCCCCGACAACGCCACCACCGCCGCCGCCGCCCCTCGCCGCGCCATCCACGCGACACCACCTCCACACCACACAGACCACGCCCCAGCACGACCACCCCCACACAACCACGCCAACAAGCCCAGCGCGTGTTTGCAGTGTTTCTGTGTTCTAGATTTTCCAGAGCCAGTGTTCCAGTGCTCCAGTGTTCCAGTGGTCCAACATACCAGTGTTCCAGCGTTCCAGTCCCTCTCCTTTTGCTCAGCATGCAGCTACTTGGCATAGCCCTTACATCCTCGGATTCATTCCGAGTCATCTCAGGTCAGCAATACGCCTTGTTCTGTCTCTCCTGCACCAATGCACGCATTGCATTGTGCCGCTAGCGGCATACCTCTTACGGTGAAGGTCGAACACGCATTGTTGACCTGGGGGTATGCATGCAGGCTCCACGCGAGGGATGCAGATGTTGCGGGTCGGACACGCGTTGTCGATTCATCTGCATCCCTGAGCCTGTTACCTCTGAGCAACACCTGATAAAAAAGAGCTGAACGCTTTGTCTCATGTCCCAGTTTTGGCTTGAAGCAATGAACAGGATTCTAACTCATCAGCTTTGTTCTGATACAAACCCGAAGCTTCGCTTCAGTTTACGCCTGTGACAAACAAACTATTCAGTGAACCTGAATGCTTGACATGCATACTTATATTTATGTATGCTTTGTTGTTTAGCCAATGGTATATATATATATACACATGCTGTTGCCTAGCAAGTTTGAACTGCTTGCGCTTGTGCTGATTGTTGCGTTTCAACGCCACAGCACATATACAGGCTGAGTGGCCGGGCGTAGGTCCTGCCGTTGGTTTGCATTCTTTCAAGCTTTGAAAACGCATTCTGGCTCCTCTCGTTTGCAAAGACACAAAGCTGAACGTGCGTTTGGTTTCAGCCCCACGCGGAGCGCGTTCGTTTCTGCTCCAGATTGAGCCATGCGAGTCTTTCTACTGGACGGCGAAACTTTGTTGGAAAACCGTCGTCGGCTTCAAGAGGGCGGCAGTGCTTGCAGTGCGTTGGAGGCTCCGCTGGCGGCTCTGTTAAAGGATGCCGACGCCAAGCTGAGCGCAGGGCCTTTCTCCGTGACTGCCAAAGCCCACGTGCCGCCCAGTGGGGATAAGCGCGACTACTGCAGCCAGGGCAGGTACTGGTGGCCGGACCCCGCCAAGCCCGACGGATTGCCGTACATCCGCAGGGACGGGCAGCCCAACCCAGACCGGGCGAAGATGGAAGACGCAGGGAGACGCAATTCCATGCAAAAGGCCGTGGTCACCCTGTCCCATGCTTGGTTCTTCACGCAGCGGGAAGAATATGCCGCACGCGCTGCCAAGCTGCTGCGGGTTTGGTTCTTGAACCCGGAAAAACGCATGAACCCTCATTTGAGACACTCGGACTCCAGGAATCATTTTCCGGAAGCGAATGCACGTTTTGCGGTTTTGTTTGTCTGAAGTTTGGTCGTTGGGGGATCAGCAGAATCACTTTGAAGCTTCTGTGCCCTTTGCCAACTTTTATGTTCTTTTTGCTATCCTTCCTCATGTTTTTTTTTTTTGTTTCTTTGTGTTTTCTTCCTTTTCTTTGCTTTTATCCAGCGAATTGGTGTGAAGGATTGTTTTGATCTAAGCAATGAACTGATATGGGGTTCCCCCGGCATTTCGAAGATTTCCCGTATTGGGTCATTCGCAAGAATTCATTTGTCCAATCATTGGTTTAAAGTTGCGGTTTGGGAATCTGAACCTCAGTTCATTAGGACATCAAAGGACCTTTCACGTTGGGTGTACAACCAATTGAGCGTCTTTTTCAGGGGGCCAAATAGTGGTTCCCCTTTTGGTTCCCTTTGAAACCACACATGTGGGAAGGGCCCCAACAAAAAGACCCCCACTTACCTTCCAGCCTGAGGATACGCCCAGGGCATCCCCGGGCAGTGCGAGGGTCGCGGCATCGGCATCGTGGACTTTGCAAACCTCGTAGAGCTGGTGGACGCTGTGGGCCTGCTGTCCGGCGCATCTGCCTGGACTGCCGAGGACCAGGAAGGACCAGGCTTCAGAATGGGTCCGTCTTTTTGTCAGCGGTTGGCTTTCAAGGAGACCAGAACCGAAACCATTTTGGCAGGCGCCCCACAATGTCACATATGGTTGAGAGTTTGCCGTAGGCTTCATTCTCGATGTCCGAGATTCTAATTATTTCCTCTTTGGTTGTGCCTTACAGTGTGCGATATGTAAAGTTAGGGTGGCATTAGTCCACCACAACGGTCAGGCTCCTCCAACATGCATATGTGTATACATATGATAAATGCATATGCATATACATATAGACAGACAGACAGACAGACAGACAGACAGACAGACAGACAGACAGACAGACAGACAGACAGACAGACAGACAGACAGACAGACAGACAGACAGACAGACAGACAGACAGACAGACAGACAGACAGACAGACAGACAGACAGACAGACAGACAGACAGACAGACAGACAGACAGACAGACAGACAGACAGACAGACAGACAGACAGACAGACAGACAGACAGACAGACAGACAGACAGACAGACAGACAGACAGACAGACAGACAGACAGACAGACAGACAGACAGACAGACAGACAGACAGACAGACAGACAGACAGACAGACAGACAGACAGACAGACAGACAGACAGACAGACAGACAGACAGACAGACAGACAGACAGACAGACAGACAGACAGACAGACAGACAGACAGACAGACAGACAGACAGACAGACAGACAGACAGACAGACAGACAGACAGACAGACAGACAGACAGACAGACAGACAGACAGACAGACAGACAGACAGACAGACAGACAGACAGACAGACAGACAGACAGACAGACAGACAGACAGACAGACAGACAGACAGACAGACAGACAGACAGACAGACAGACAGACAGACAGACAGACAGACAGACAGACAGACAGACAGACAGACAGACAGACAGACAGACAGACAGACAGACAGATCGATGGATACATACATACATAGATAGATAGATAGATAGATAGATAGATATTCGAATATGAAGAAACACAGATGGCAGTATCTCGACTGGGGTAGTATTGAACCATCATTTTGCATCAGAGACTACTGGGAACATTCGCAAGCAGAAGGCCAACCATCAAGGATCAAGTCTCCGTCCCGCTTTCCGTGTACAAGGCACTGTCGCCCTCAACCGACAAGTCATATTCTGCAGCTTCCCATCCATAAAAAAGTATGTATGCTTTGCAGCACAACCAGCATATTTGGTGTGTGGAAACCTATGGTTTCTGCTAGTTTGAGATTTTGAGCCATTCAAATCAGTCAAGAAGAAGGTTTCTGCAAGTGATCTCAAAAAGGGGATCCTTCGAAAAAGCTGGCTACATAGGGCATGGTCATGTCGGGAGGTCGTGCTGCTTCAGACGCTCGCAAGACTGTCCGAGCGAACCAGGACTCGTTCAGTGGTTCACCGAATTTCTGCAGTGGCTGCAGACCAGCAAGCACGGCCATGAGGCGGACCACATGAAGAACAATCATGCGACACAGTACGATGCACAGCTGATCTCTTATGCGCTGTTTGTGGATAAGCCAGAGATCGCGCGACAGGTTGCAGAGGCGGGGAAGCGGCGGATTGAAACCCAGATCCGAGCAGATGGGACTCAGCCCCAAGAGCTGAGTCGTGCCACCAGCTGGGACTATTGCTGCGAGAACCTTCGAAACTTTGGTCGCTTGGCAAGGCTTGCGAGCCATGTAGATGTGGACCTTTGGGCGTGGACCTCGAAGGGGCGGAGCATCCCAAGAGCTGTGGACTATTTGTTGCCCTTTGCGGCAGGAGAGGTTTGGCCTCACAAGCAGTCACATGATTTTCAGGCCTGGCGCCTGAAGCCGGTGCTGCTGCTGGCTCCGCAGCACTTGGGCTACGGCGCCGTGGGGTTGCGGATGCTGCCGAAGAGCTCCGCCGAGCGGCTGCTCTGTCGTGGGAAGCCGAGCCCAGACCCGGAGCCGCTGGAGCCGGTGGCGCCCGTGGAGCCGGTGGTGGACCCAGAGGAGCCCGTGGAGCCAGAGGAGCCTTTGGACCCCGAGGAGCCGTTAGCTTCGGCAGCCGAAGAAGAAAACGGACCAGACTAGACTCAGATCGATCACCTGATCGCTAGATTTCAGGCCAAATAGACGACAGATGTGGCATTGTGTGGTTGATTTGGGCAGGATGCAAGCTTTTTTTCTTTTCTTTCTGATCCGATTCTGCATTGCTCAAGGACCGGCCATGCCTGCCTGACACACCGACCCAACTTTGGATGCCAAGCATCTAGCCATGATCATTCCCCTCAGCCCAGCAGCTTGACTCGCAGCTATACATCTTGCCCCGCGTCATAGCGCTCGTCCCATACCGAAGCCCTATGTTCCCGTTTCCCTTGTGCTGTCAATTGCAAAGATGAGCGGCGCGGGTCTTGCCCAGAGTAGGCGGGCGAGTTGAGACATGTTACACATGCGATGCTATCGGATACTAGGCAACACGAGGCAACTCTGGGCCTGCCTCAGGCATGGCTGATCGACGCAGCCAGGCGCGGCTTCAGGACTCTTATGGCGTCTCTCAGGTTTCGTTGGTCTTGGACTCGTGTTGCGCATTGCGCGAGCTGGGCACAGGCGCAGAGGGTGGTGGAGTATCACCAGGCGCACATTGCGGCTGCAGCCTCAGATCCGACCTTTCTCTCCGAGTGGGGAGGGGTGGGAGGGGCCCGTTTTGCAGGACCACCTCCTCCGTTGCGCCGGGGCAGGCGCATGCAGCGAGCTTGCTGAGACTTGAAAGCGTGCAGTGCGCGCCTCCAGGAAATGAGAAGCCCTTCCGGCATACGCTGTCCAACAGCCACTTGGATCATTTGGAGCACTTGCGAGCTTGCACATGCCAGGAATTGTATTTTCCCTCTGCTCGAAGGCGTACCTGATGCTTTTGTCACCCTCCCAAGTACTGTATCGAAGGGGAACGGGTCAATAAAGGATCCCACAACTTTTCTGGTTTTCCCAGTCGGGGGTGTTGAGTGGTTTGGCATGGGAGGACCATTTGTGGGGCTGAGGCGTCGAGCCGACGCGGCGGCCCTCGCCTTTCCAGCAGCAGCGTGTGCCTCGCCTTCCATTTACCGAGAGGCATCCTTCGCCCTGTGTGTGGGGTGTTTGAGCGTGCTGCTTTGGTATTGGAATTCCCCCATGGGGTGGAAGGGCCTTGTATTTGGCTTGGTTTCTCCGCAATTGTTCAGTTCTTTTGCAGGAAGATGTGCCGTCCCTTTGGCAAGCCCCACTGCTTCGCAGATTTGTGAAAGGTTCACGAAAAAAGGCGGCCTCACCAAATTTTCCTCTCTGTCGGTTGCCCACTCGTCGCAACGTTTGGGGTTGGGTTTTCTCATTCCGAGGAGTACCTGCTCAGCGGCGAGAAGCCCCGGCATGGGAAGGAGGTGCAGCCAGTGCTGCGCCTGCGCCAGCCCCGAGGCCCAAGCCTTTGATCGGGATGGGATCCCAGAAAGTCGGGAGGTTTGGAGAAAGCCTGATAGAGTCAGCCTGCCAGGAAAAGTCTGAGTTCTTCCCATTTACCCCGCTGGCACTTTTGCAGGAGACTTCACATTGAGGCCCAACTTCTTCCAAACGTAAAAAACAGAAGCCCAGGCGGCCGCAGTTGCACGCCCTCAATCCTAGGCGGGCAGAGAGCGGAGCTGTGGCCTTGCATTTGTGTCCTTCTCAAGCTCGAGCTCGTTTTTCCTCCGACACTACCATTGGTTTGGGTGGAATCATATTTTCGCGCAGGTTGAGTTAAGGTGTTTAGTGTGCCAGAAGCTCGTTTTGGCTAGGTAGTGTGGCTGACGCAGGCGCTGCCGGCGCGACCGCGGCACGCATCTCGCCCCGGCTGCCGCCTTTGGTCTACGAAGGCGGCCCTTCGGGCACCTGTTTGGACATGCAGGTGAGTGGTTTGTCTTCCAGGCCATCTTACTTAGAAGTCCACTAGCTGGATTCCCATTGGTTACTACACACTTCCCTGTTGTGACCTGCCCCTTCGAGTCGAACTCAGGGCATGCGAATTTGTGCAAGCCCAAAGGCCGCTATGGGCGGAGCACTTGAACGTCGAGCATGTTGTGCTGCGGTTTAGGGACCTTTTGCATGTCTCAGGCTCCTTGCTTTTGCATCCCCTATGAACTCGACGCATGTCATTTGTGTCTTTCTTGTTGTTCGGGGCTCCAATCCATTGGGGTCTCCCAATTTGCTTCGGGCATCCCGGTTCCGGCCAGGCATCGACAGCTCCCTGGCGGGCCAACGTTTGCCCGCCGCCTGGTTTGCGGAGCCGCCGCCATTGGAGGCCGGGTGGGGCCTGGCTCCTGAGGCCCTCCGTCTAGCGATCTAGGGCATAGTGACCAACACCCAGGGGAGGTTGAGGTGAGGCTGGAGGTCACTGGTTTGAGAAGGTATGTGGCATGTTGTTGCCCGTTCGTGAGCCGCGCTGTTGACTCCATTCATTTGCATCCAGGATGGGCAAGTCGACATGCAAAGGCAGGGAGGGCGCCTGCTTCCTGTAGGAAGGGTCACTCTGAAGGCCACAACTCAGGACTTGTGGCACAGAAGAGCAGACGAGATTCTTGGCCGGGGTAGACAGGTTTCTCAGCAAGAAGTGTGGCTGGAACACACCGCTTCGCCAATGTCCTCAATGCCAACAATCGGTTTGACAGCCTGGTTGTTATTGTCCTGTGCCTTTCCTCATGTTACGCGGTGCAGCACATGTAAATGTAGAACAAGTCCCTTTGCATGTGGGCAGGTCGTGTGAAGAGGACAGCCGATGGCAGTCAAGTTACTTGCCGAGCTTGAGACACAATACTATCAGTCATATTGAGCTCTATATATCATACAAGCTGCCTGAGATCAATGCTGTACCCACTAATCGCCCAAATGAAAGTCAGCATGCATGGCCTTGCACTCCTGAGGCTTGCTTGACCCCTGAGTTTTGCGGGCCACTCTGCTTGCACAGCCTGTTGCAACTGGCAGCTTTCTTCTGCCTCCAGGAGCCGTCACAGGCGTGGGATGGGGGCAAACGATTTTGCCTTGACATGACACTTGCAGGCGCCCGGTACTCACCTTTCTTCGGGTTGACCTGAAGCGAAGGCAACCTTGGATAGATACGCCTGCAACCTGCAGGGCTTGATTGAACAGCTTTTTCAAAGCATGCTGCGAGCAAGACCACCCGGGGCCATGGCCAATTGATTTGGATGGCCACAAGCACGTGCACTGGAGCTCCCTGCGAAACCTTTCCCAATGCAATGCAAGGCGACGAGCCGATCCGAGGGCAACAGGGACGCTCGGCCTTGAAAACGATGGGGAGCATGAATTTGATATAGATTATTTGCTGGGAGACTTTAGGCAATGGAAGTTTGATCTGCCTGAACTTGTGCTGCTGGCGTGACAAAAAAGAACACTGCACCTTCTGTAGGCTGTCTTTTGTGCCGGCCGGCAAGCTGCAAACGCTTTCCGCCCATTTCCGAAGGTGCAGGAGAACTTTGAAGCCCTTTGGTGAATCTTGAAATGAAAGCTGGCGCTTCGAACATGGATGATGTGATGTGAACATGTCTATTTTGCCGGCCGACATCCCTGGTTCTTTGGGAAGAAGAGATCGACCTTGTGTGGGATATCCCTGGCACGTTGGGTTGCTCTTTGTGTGCTGGGTTGAACGGCTTGGGACATGCAGTCGATTCCCTATTGCAAGCAGGGAGCTAGGAAAACCCGACAAATCGCCATGTGCCGTTAGTTTACTTGCAACATCGAAAGACAGCGAAATGATGACAGCCTTTTTATTCTCCATCTCTAAGGAGTGCAAGACCTTCGACCCGCCGCTGCGCGCCAAAGGCCGCGGCTTTCAGCAAGTGCCCTTTTCCTTTTCTTGGGGACAAAGGGAGAACCCTTTGCGGAAAGGTGATTGCTTCCCGGGCAAGCAAGCATCAAACACAACGGCAAAGAGTCATGCTCAAAAACAAACACCTAACCCTCCAATACGTGCAGTGCCTCTTCGTCACCCGCACCTTGGCTCAGTGCATTTCCCAGTGGTGGCGTCCCAGACGGACTGCGGGCAAGTTGAGTCATGCTTGCACCGCGCTGGCTCCATATTCCTAGCCCTGTGGGCAGCTTGTTGCACCGCAAGGGCAAACCATGGAGGCATCATGTTGAGCAGATCGCGGGTTGCGGTGCTTGGGAGAAGTCTGAATGTTGGTGGTTGCCCGCTGGCTTTGCGTAGCTTTGCGAAGTTTGGATGTTGCATGGCTGCGTATCCTCAGCAGCCTCAAGGATGTTTTCCCTCAAAACGCACATGTTTAAAAAAGGCGCTTGGCATTTGCCAGGCGTGTACCACCTCCCCGACGGGCGTAGCGAGTGGCGTCCCTGCTGTGCCGGGAGCCAAAGGCGTGAGGCGTGACAACATTCTTGGCCAATCTCTACGAGTTGTCGTTATGGCTATGATTGGTGAAGTTGGAGCAGCGGACCCTTGCAAACTGGTGGACACAAATCCAATCATGATGCCCACCTGCATGTGAGTCACTGGCAATATTGGTAGGACTAGCAAGGGGGACTGGGCCCCAAATTCCTCGCAAGAACCAGGTAATTTTCCCATGTCCCCTGTCCTTTGAGTTGGTATTCTTCTGGGGTCTGTGAAAAGAAGGGTGTTCAACTCATGGACTCTGTGTTGGGTCCCCGCATAGGCCCCGCACAAAATGGGGGCACGTGGGACTCCCTCGCGCAAGGTCCTGGCCCATGAGGGGGATCAGCCTGGCACTCAGGGAGCACTGGAATCAAAGCTCGGCCGGTGCAAAGATGCTTGCGGGTTTCGTATAGGTCGGTGAAGCCCTACAAGCCACCTAGATTCCTCATATTGCTCTACCGGTGTGGGGAGTGCAAGAATTCGTTGTTCCGTTCTCCACGTCATTTACGGCTTTTGCTGCGGTGGCTCCCAGCCCAAAGCCTTTGCAGGGCTGCTTTCGGGTTGCCTTCCATAAGGACGTGCCTTGCAAGGTTGCAAGATCTCGCGCCATCACTTGCCTGGCACATCTACATGTTCTCGTTGGTTTGACGGGACAACAGAAAGGGCCAATACGGACGTAAACCTCGGCCATCCACAAGTCAGCTTGGGTTTTGGGCGCCCCAGGTTGTGGAAAACTAGGATTTGGTTGCCGCTTTCTGTGATACGACAGGCATGTATGTCAGCAAAAGCGTTCTGTTGAAAGCTCCTTTGTGGGGCGTGGCTTTGCGCGGCGTCTGATGCAAAACGCCATCGCCTTCCCATTTCGGCTTCCCTTGATTTTTTTCGGAAAAGCGGGAGCCTTTGAGGGAGGCCTGGCTTTTGGTGGACATCCTGGCTCCCAGCAGCCATGTGGCCCATTCCACGAAGGATTGGGCATGTTAGGAACACATATATATATATATATATTCATATACCGGCACAAGTTGCTTGTTCCAACGGAGCAGACCATGGGTGGGACTCTGACATAGAGGTGTCAATGGCTTGGAACGCGCTGAGCTTTGCTGCTTTTTGAGCCCTTTCTCCCAACTTCATTGAGCAGCTTGTGAGTTTGCGAGAGGCTGGAGACAAGCTGCCGGAATTGGTAGAACACTTTTGACAGCAAAACCAGCCAGAAGGCCCTGCAAAATCTGGAAGACACTTCGAAAGTTGGGTTCGGCTTACTGCTGGCCCTAGAAGAGGTACTTGTTAGTAAGTAAACACATATTTGTTGATCTTATTCAAAATTTGAATAGACCGTAACAAAGACAACATGTTGGTTCCCCTCCAAAAAAACACTTTGGTATCAGTCGCGCCACAGGTTCCTGATCCAATGGAACAGCGGGCGCCAGAAGAAGGTCTCTAGTCTCCAGCTGCGCTTTGAGGGTGAGACGGAGGCCACTGGGGAGGGGGAAGGGCGAATCGATGCGATTGCTTTGGCAAGATGGGTGGCTTGTCTGAAAGGCAGATGCAGTGATATGTGGATGATTGATCGGACACTGCTGGACTGCTGCTGCTTTTGCCAACTCTTTTTGAACAGAGCTGCACAGTGGAAGAGCGCGGGCCAGAAATATGGCTGGAAGAATATCCACTTATTCCTTGAAAGTGTCAAGTTTGAGACATCCATCCAGGCTCCTTCGGAGACATGAGATTGCTCGCAGGCGGAGGCGCAGCGCAGGCACCAGCAAGCGGAGGACCGCCGCGACACCGTGGAGGCGTGGGTCGCACATTGGGGAAAAGGAAAAAGCCCAGGCAGGCCCAACAGCTTATGCAACCTCCCGTCCAGCTCCTCTACTTGACAATTAAAAGGAGTTTATGCGTGCGCCAGCCCGGAGGGTGCTTTGCCTCTAGGCCATGATGCTGGAGCAGGTTGTGGTGGAAGAGCAGCTTGGAGAGATAAGGGGGGCAGCTTCCAACATGATAGTCTTGGCAAAGGTCAATACTCACTGTCAACTTATCAAGAGATCACCAGATCATCATTGGAATAGGAGTTGCTCCCTGAATTTCCACGAGGGGAGGTAGTGAGAGTTGTCACTATGGCTCGTATTTGATCAATGCATCTGAGAGTCTGACATGGGAGATGTATGTCAATCATACGTGTGTTGAGGTGAAACTGCTCGTATACTGGCAAATGTGTCTCTAAAGGGACCCTCGACAGATTCATTTGTTTGCCAGCTTGGTTTTCTGGTCGCTTTTACCTCATGCTCTCCCCAAGTTTTCGTGTCCGCCATGTTTTTCATGGGCTCTGCCACCCCATGTCCACCCCCCCTTTGGCCCGGGCTCGGTGTTTTGAGGCTCAGCCGGTGGCAGCTTCGGGACATCGCCTCCGGGGCGGTGACCTCCACCGGAGCATCCGTGCAGCGTGCGCCCGGCACGTTCAAACTCGTTTTTTCGGGGCTTCGGGGCTCCTCGCCTTCGGTTTCAGGAAAGAGACTCCAAGTTTGGAGCAAAGCGCTCGAAACAGTTTTGTCTCAGACTCGAAGGCGGCAACGCCTCGCGAGTCGGATCTCAGAAGGAACCCTCACCGCTTTGGATCTACGTCGGATCTCGCGTCGCAGGCATCATGGACCTGGCCCAGTTGCAGCGCTACGAAGCCTCCAACGAGGCACTTCCGACAGACCCGGATGGTAAGCTGCAGCAAGTGGGGAAACACAGGGACCTGTGATACCCCTGAATACTGGCATCAACTTTCAGATCAACGGAGTCCTCTTAAGGAAACAATGACCATCCACACACATGAGAGCCTGCTTGCTTGAAGCTAAGCCGATATGCAGCAATCAGGTGGTACAAGGCCTCATCGGCGAAGCCGCAGAGGCCTATTGCCGATCCCAGGCGGGCATCCCCCAGTTGCAACTGGTCGAGCGAAGCCTTTCGTCCAGGCGAAGTGGCTACTGCTGTGGCGGCGCCCTGATCTCAAGGACCTGGGGCTTGCAACCGGACCGGCAAATATCCACGCCGATGGGCCAGGAGTACCTTGGTGTGAAGCCGGTACCACCCAGGCGCGGCTGTGCGAGAAAAACCGCATGCTCACCCATGTGGCCGGGATGCGAACGTTGCCGAGATGGGCAAATCTGGGCGACCCAGACTTTGAGCAAGACATGACTAGCGTGAATGCACAATTTTCAGATTCAGACACTGAGCAAGCTGGTAGGAGCCCACCGGTCGAAGAGGCTGGCAGCAGCTCGGCGTACACCATGCAGTCGCCCAAAGGTCTTGAGGTGCCAATGGGAGCCTTCAGGACCCGAATGAGACGCTTGCAAAGGACGTGCCACTGTGCGGCTTTTCCTGAGGTGAGCCAGGTATGCTGGAAGACGTGTCGATCCAGGACGCACGACGCCCCATCTAGACACGTTTTTCGATCTTCCGAAAGCGCCACTCTTCCGGTTGTTTTTGTTTCTTTCCAAAAGGTAGGGCATAGCACTGAACTCATATTCATGTACATTCACATTTATTTGCTCATGGATTGACTCATTCATGTATTGATTTACTGATTTTGTCGTCGAACATGACTTTTGCGGCCAGGAGCCGGAGCCGCCCAAGGCGGAGCCGCCTAAGCGCCCGCGGCCGCGGCCACGGCCCAAAGAACGGGAGCCCTCCCCAGACAGAGGCGACCCGGGGGAGGTGGCGCCTTATTGAAACTGGCAAAGATGGTTTGGTTGCCATTTTTTTTCATTTGTTGGCGTGCTCGAGCCAGATGTGCACGGCCAGTGTCTATTACATGGGTCCTTGGAAGCTGGAGCCGTTGAAGGTATTTGTGAAGGCGCGACTGCACGGCCAGTCGTGAAGAGGGATGACCCGGAGGGAGCTGGGTGTGTTGTTTGAGGGAACCGGATGACGCGTTGGTTGGGACGTTGAACAGGGGGGAACCACTCATTTTTGGGGGTCCCCGAACGAAAAACTCGAGACAGCTATGGTTCTAGCGGTACCTTCCCCATTCTTTCCAGGGATCCTTCTTTCTAGAAGACCCCCAAAACCCAGCAAAAACGGTTCCGGTTTTTGAAAGAACGATTGTTGAAAATAATGGAAATGGAATCAACCCCTAGAGTGGTGAGTCGCAGGCGAGCGCGCCGCTGGCTCCAAGGGGCCGGGCGGGGTCCGCGCGGGCCTGAGAGCGCCGTGGAAATGGGAAGCTCAGCTCGGCCGAAAAATCCGGCGGCGCTACAACCAGCACCATCCGTATATATATATATATATATGTATATATATATATACATATATATATATATATATTTGGGGAGGGGGGGGGGGAAGGGTTGGTGGCCTGGGGACTGGAACACATACATATATATATATATATATGTATATGGTCACACCCACCCATTTTCATGATCTACCTCGCGTATCTCTGGAGTTGATAAGGTACGGTATGTTACAGTATACTTTGCCGTTTTCGCATCAAGTTTCCAGAACCAGATTCTGGTTTGCGCCAGATAGACTTTATATATATATATATATATCTACAATATATATATATATATGTTCCAGTCCCCAGGCCACCAACCCTTCCCCCCCCCCTCCCCAAGAATAGGGTCCCCCAGCCTTGAGGCCCCCGGATCCCCACACCCCGCTGCTACGGTCCCCACACCCTCTCCTCGAGCCCCGGAACTCCCACCCTTGCATCCCAACATGTAGGACAACTCAACTCACAACCAACCCTAAACCAATCCTAAGCCAACACTAAACCCACGGGGGGTCCACGGCCTGGAACATATAGTATAATAGATATATATATATATATATATAATGCATATGCACGGCTCATAGGTGTGGTATGTTCCATTTTGCCCTGAGACACGAGAAGGCTCCACTTGTGACATTGAGTGTCTCACTTCCGAATTCTGACTCTCCGGACCTCCGGACCTCCGTCTCCTTTCTGGATAGTTGTTCATGTCCAGTAAAGAAAGAACGCGCACTGTAAAGACCTGAACAGTTGGAGTGTTCTTGGATTTCGGGGAAACCACGCGAAACCAACTTGCAGCCACCCAGGAAGGACCGATCCCCTGAGTTTGGGGCAATCTGGAAGAGAAGCTACTAGTAGTCTTGTCCCTGCCCCGCATAGTTGCGGGCAAATCAAATCAAGCTCACCTGGGGTAAGACGAGCTCATCTATCCGCAGAATCCTACGTTGCCATAGCGCTCACTCGCGCGCGCTCGCGCGCGCGCCCGAGGCGGCAACTTGGCTCCCAACCGCAAGTTCCGCAACGCGCCCTCCGCCGCCATCGTGGAGAAGTCCACCGCGCCCATGGGTCCGATTTGGATCGAGGGATGTTTTCCGCGCGGGTTTGGCTAGTGTCTTTGTTTTGGTGCGTAAAAAATGGAACCTGAGAAGCATTGGGTCACCCAACTTTTCGAAAGGATGTGGGAGGGAGTCCCCAATTTTTTGGGAGTGATCTCCTATTTGAACGTGGAATTAGTCAGGGGGTTCTTGGTTTTGCTTCCGCTTTTGTCGGGTGGGTTCCAGTCCTTTGCAAACATCCCCCTCCGTTAGGCTGGCAGCCAACTCGTTGCTGGGCAAAGCGGACCTGCCGCGCCTCATCCAGGCTGCACCAGGGTAAAACGCGAGTTTATAAATCCTGGGGGTTCCTATATGCAGGTTGGTGAGTCATGGTATGTACAGTGCAGAACTTTGGAATTGGTCTAATGTTGTCGGTGCACATGGCACTCAATTTTTTCCACAACAGCCAGGGATGTGACCCACCTTTTCCGTGCACAAGTAACAGTGTCAGTGGAAGTGTTTTGCTGGAGAGTCGAAGGTCTTCCAAAAAGGCTTCTTTTTTTGAAGAAAAACAAGCTTAGCTTTCTGCCTTGTGCACTTGAGCGGGCTCCATTTGGCCTTGGACCGAACCGACGCCCACAGTGGCAAGCTGACGGTGCTCCGCAACGGCTTTTGCTTGTTTCACATCGAAGACATCCGGGGCGCGTCTCCAGGTTTTCAACGTCGTGGGGCTGCTGTACTGCGAGAGTTGCGTGCAGCTGTACTGCCCTGTGCGCGGCTAGGCAGCAGTGAGGAAGAAAGGGCCTTGCATCGCCGGACGGATTTGTGGGCCTGGCAGGTGTTTTTTGCTGGGATTGCCAGGCATCGGCATAAGTTGATTGGGCGGATTCTCAGAGTGCTTTTGAAGAGAATGTCAGAGAATGTTTAGTTGAGGCTCTCTGGCGAGAACAGTGCTTCGCGCGGGTCAACGCTTGACCAATCAAGATCAATTTGAGGAGTTTGGTTTTTCTCAAGCCTTAGATTAAAGTTTCGCGCTGGAGGAACCCCCCCATCTGGTGTTTGCGATTGGCTGAGGGACACATCGCACAACAAAGAGATGAAAGGTGTCACATCCTCGGAAACCCGATCGCCAGCCAGCCATGCGGGAAATTCCCGAATGCATGAATCCCGCCAGACCCTCGTTCATGTGCACTTCAACCGTCGCATCGGCCCATTCCGCGGGTGCTCCACAACCGGCGCTTCTAGCCAGAGCGGGGTCTCTTCCCTGCAGATCCCCAAGATGCGTAAGTACAGCAGCGATGGGGACGTCATGTGAGTGGTCACCAATGCGCAAGCAACCAGGTACCCATTAAACATGTAACCATAATCGGAGAAGTGGCTGTGGGTCAAAAATGGGTATTCAAAATGGGGCCCTGGTAAATGGAACCAACGACTAAAACCTGCGGTCCCCTGATGGTTTAGTTTTGACCCATACCCAGATCCGCCCGAGGCAAGCGCGAGCCCTACAGCTTGCCCTCCTTCAGCCGGAGCCTGGTGGACGGCTTTAGCCGATCCTCCTCCTTCTACCGCATCAGCTGGCCAGCCTTTCGGCTTGAGGCCTTTCCACTTGGCCCCTGTAGCCCCCCGAGAAGTGCTTCTTTCAGAGATTCTCCCAGCAATTCCCTGTTTCTTTAAGCCCACTCCGGACTGTACCCCAGCGGGCGGTCGGTAAGGAGTCCATCACGTTGTTCTTCATGTCCGAGACCGGGGTCATCTCCCGCTGGACGCCCCGCATCAGCGGCCTCGTGGCGCGGCTCATGGAGGCGATCGCCGCGCTGCGAGCGGTTCGATCGATCGCTTCCGACGGTGGCGTCCTGAAACGAGTCCCTCAGCTCCGCTTACCGCGTGACTCATTCGCCAGACCAAATCGGGGGAAGGCAGGTAGGGAGTCTGGATGGCGTGGCTGGAGATTTGTTGCAGGCTTTCGTCTTAGTTCCTTTGTGCCATGCACAAAAGAGGCTCCCTGCCCCAGACATGAGGACACCCTGGCCCCCGGCAGTTTGATCAGCCCCAAACTTACAAGGACTCCTGCCAAGACGGTTCCAACCTCTCATGGTGCGTGCAGGCGAGCCTCCATCACCTGTGCCAAGAGCTCAGTGGTGAACCTTTAGCACCATGGTGAGGTTCTCAGGGGGCTGAGTACCTTGACCTTTGCCCGCCTTTGAAGCTTTACGAATCAGGAAGGAGTCGTTGCATTGAAAGTGCTTCAAATTTTGCAGGGCTCCTTAAAAGATCTCCATTTTGCCACCATTTGAAACATGTGGCTTTTTCAACACCAAAGTAAAGTTGGACACCTTACCATGTACAAGTTGCAATCTTTAGGTGTATAATGCATCCGGATCCCTGTTTCGGTCTCTCCGAGGCCTGCAGAACCTGCAGAAGCTGCTGGTGCTGGTGCAGTACTACGCACGCCTCACAGAGGAGTGCCGCGAGGGGAAGATGCTCACCTACATGCGCCTCGGAGAGACGGAAGAGACGGAAGCAGAGGGAGAGATGGATTGGGCTTGGGAAAAAGACAGCAGATTGGACTCTAAATTGTTCAAGCCGGAGGAGAACCAAAGCTTCAGCTGACTTTGTGAGGACGTTTGGGTCGATGTGAAGAGAAGCCCCAAGACATCTTTGTCCACTTCCGGAAACAGATGGGCTTTCTTGCCGATAGGCCGCCACCTGTCTATCAGCGCATGGCAGTGACCAACTACGAGCAGCACCCCCTCTTCCGCATTCAGGCAGCCGACGCATGGAAGTGTGTTTTGGAATGGGAACAAAGGCGCAAAAAGGTTGGCTTAGACAATCACCAAACCACATGGGGAGTTTTGACCACGGATGTCGCACAATGCTGCGCATCCGTCTGGTTGGTTGAACTGCTTTGAGCACTCTGGACCCGATTTCGCACACAAGCGCCGAGCGGTTTGTGCTTGCTTTGGATGAGTTTGGAAGGTATGGCGTTGCTTTTTGCGCTTGTTTAAGACGGGGAATGAACATGCCGCCCTCGGTTGAAGTCAATTGAAGGTACCCAAAGTGATACCTTGACAAACGGAAACAAAGACTTAAATCTGCGTAATCCTAGCTTTAACATTGAGCCACACCCAAGTTGAGCCTTTTATCAGTTTGTTTTGCCCGTCAATACTGTCGACCCTTCGTGAGAGTCCAATGTAAGGGACGCGTGCAAGCAGCAACCACCTGCTTTTGGCAAGGTCCCTTGGAACCTTTTGTTGCCGAGGTCGTTGTAGAGCGAAACGCCTCTTGCCTGCAGCATACTGAATCAGATCAGATGGGCTGCTGGTCCGTCAGCATTCACGATTGCTGTCACCCAATAACAGGCCGTGGGGCTTTGGATCTTTGAAAGACAGCAAGATGAACCCTTTGGAGGACCCACGTGCGTAAGGGAATAACGCCCTTTTTTGTGATACCCAGCTCCCTCAAGAGCCAAGGGTGCGGCCGGGGAAGCTTTCGTGCCCTCCTTCGAGCTGGCGGTGGAGAGTTTCTTCTCGAGCGCCGATTCCAAGAGCCTGGACTCGGGGTCGTCGGGGAAGACGCGAACGTCCGGTTTTTGGGCGGGTACTCCCAGCAACCAGTGGTGTCCCTTTGGTTTGCCTTTGAAAGCAACCCAAAGAGGGTACCCTCAAAAACAGACACTCCCAAATAGTTTTGAAGGGCCTTTTCCCCTATGGCCCGGCCGCTCAATCCTCCTAGCGACGCATGAGGCCGGTCTTTTGGGGCCAATTAGAAAAGGGGACCCTGACAACCATGGGACTGGAGCAGTTTTCTTCACGGAGGCGCCCGACGAATTTCGTTTTCGCCAACTTTGTATCTACTGTCCCAAAGGGACCTGAAAAGGGGTTGGGTTTCCCTTTTTTGGTCCTGTTCTTTGGGGTTCCATCAGTTGACCCCAGGAGCAGGGCATTTTTTTTTGGGAGGCAGGGTTTTGTGTTTTTTCATCTTTTTTTCTGCAGCTTTAGGATTCCGCTTGGCCTGGTCAAGAATCCGGCCAGGACATCATCATGAAGCGGCACAAGTTTGGGGAAACTGCAGGGGGCCTCAGACGGAGACCACTGGCCACTTCAAAGGCTGTCGCTGAAAGGGTTTTTTGTTTGGACGGTTCTCTGATAGTATCTGGATACGTTCTCATCTTTCCAGTATTCAGAAGAGAAGCTGCCTGCTTCTGAGAGGAATGCTTTGAAGACAACTCAACTTGCTGAAAGCTGGACAACCTGAACATTGATCGACAGAGGTCTGGCAAGAGAAGAAACAATGGGTATGATTGTAAGCGTGATAATACATCCTCCTCCTTGTTTCTTGTTCATACTCCGTGGTTCTTTGGTTACCAAGACCATATGAAACATACGTCCTTTCGGGCTGATTCTTGCGAGGGTCAACACTCCCAGAATGATGAAAGCTTCTGTGCTGGCTTTCCTGTATGTTGGCTTCATGGAAAATGGCCCCCAAGATTAGGACGCTTCGTCATTCAGAGGTACGTGCTCAAATTGCAGACATCCTGACATTGGGGGGACTTTTTTAGAAGGCGTCTCATGGAAGAGTGGGTCCTTTCTTGTATGATTTAAGGATGTGCCCACATCAGTTTCACACGTGCTTGTGTGAGAGTGTGGAAAATGCCACCAAAACAAATTAGACAAAGCAGACCCTGAGAAACTTTGGAGAGGGACAAGGGAGGTTGTGCAAAATTTGTGAAACATGGTCCAGCTGCCGATTGGCCGATGCCTGGGTAGACGGAAGCAGGAGAGTCCATTGACTGAAAGTCTGAATCTTATTGATGTCCACTTTGGGTTTGGGTGTTTTGGGACCTTTGATTCGAGAACAGGACAGCGGTTCGAGACAGGAGCACCCTGTACCCCATCAGCCCTGAGAGCTTTTTGGCCAGAAGGGGTTTTAGCCATCCTGTCGGGGAGGGCGGGCGCCCAGAGGTTCAACACGTGAAGGGCCGATGGCAGACGGACACTGCCAAGCAAGACCTCCTGCCCGACGGCAGCGCCCACGGCCGGGCTTGGGGGGGGGGGGTTGATGACAGACAGGAGGGGGGCAGGGTATGAATATAGCTATGACATGCGCAAGGAACATGATCACGCAAAAGGTTGTACATACATTGTATACATATATGCATACACACATACATGCATACATGCTGGCCCTGCATAGGATGTGGGCCACATAGCCCCAGCTTTTCCCGCCTTCAAGCCTTTGCAACAACAACTTGGCCCCCAGACCATCAACAGACGTGCCATTAGCGCTGCATAGGGCTGCGCCGTCTCTTGCGTAGGGGGCGCGCCCTCGGCCAACAACTTGGCGCTGCTGCGGAACACGGCACACATGGTGGCGCAGCTGGCGTCGGGCCGGGCAGCCAGGGAAGGAAGCCCAGGCTTTCCTGGGGACACCTTGGTCTGTTATAGGTGAGTATTGTTTTGGGTTTGTTGTCGGAACTCGGGTGACTCCGCGTGTTTTCCACTTTTCAGGCAGACAGCAAACCTTTGACCCCACGCCGGCTGTCTTTGGTAAGCCGAAATCAAGGGTTTGCACCTTCCGCTTCTTGAAGTAAGGCGAAACAGGAGATGCAACCCTGGGTCATGCAGATAGAGCCAGGAGAAGCAAGAGCTTCAGGGTTTAATGTTGCGTTCCATTTCCTCCCGAACAACTTTGATGCCGAGCCTTGGACTCGAGAAAGGTTCGGAGAGAATCCGAAAGAGAGAACTTGTTCGAGGGCTCGAGCTTGCCCTTTGGTTCCAGCCCTCGTGGCTCGCCCAGTCTTTGGCGGGCCGGTGGACCGGCTCGAGAGCGAGGATGAGGTCAGTGCGGGGCTCGGGTACATCGCGCGTGCTCTTTGGAGCAGACTTCCTACGGATGAATTCCCTGGACGGTCAGAGGTGTCTTCCAAGCCAGGCAAGTTCGCCCTTGTAATTCCGCAGGCTCACTCATCACATCCCACCATGCTGGTTCAGAACTTGCTCCTGCTTGGTGACCACGTGTCTCTTTTCTTAGTTCATCGGCCCATTTTTTTGAAAAAACTCAGCACGTGTCCAACTTGCCTCCCCATACGTCCCCAGGCGTGGATGAGCTTGTGGCGGAGCCTTCGCGGCACCAGGCGCGGTGTTTGCTGAGGCGGACCTGGGATCAGAGCAACACTGCGCCGGTGTGCCCTGCTAAAACAAGCCTAGCAAGTGACTCCAAAGGTGCATTGGGTGACCGCAGGACATCCGCGTCCTGCTGCAAGCGGGGCATCTGGCAGGGCACCTCAGACAGTTTCGCGCATCTGCAGGAAGGCCTTTGCGGCTTTTGCCCAACATGGAGCCCAGGGAAGACTAATTGTAGAGCGTGATCAGGTGACGGAGGTTGAGTCTCTTCCCTCAGGCATTCACTGCAACAGGGTGGGAAGCATGTATGAACCCAAGCCCTGCCAACGCGCCTGAAACTGATGGACATTTCCACTTGTGGACAAAACCTTCTCTCTGAATGAAGCCAAACACGGTGAGCCCTTTCACCGGGTCTTTTTAGGTGGGGGAAGCCTTCGTGGACAACAACAGGCACAGTTTTGCACCCGAACCAGTTTTCGAACCATTTGGTTTCAGTTTTTTGTTTGGAACAGCCATGTCTGAAACCGTGTCTGTCCTTTTGAGATGCCTTGACCTGCATGTGTCTCGACACCTTGTTCATACTCTTTGTTGCCACCGCTTTACTCAAGAGGGTGCGGTGGGAGGGTGTCGCTCGCAGCAATAGTTTTTTTTTTTCCCGCCCAACCCGCCCTGACTGGGCCTGTGAGCCCTCTCTTTTTGACCCAAGGGTGAACTGGGGGGATGAATCACGACCATTCCATGACTCTGGAAATGGTCAACCGGTGATTCTCTTGTGGGTGTTCCGGGGATGAATCACGACCAGTCCATGACTCTGGAAATGGTCAACCGGTGATTCTCTTGTGGGTGTTCCTGAACGACACCCAACATATATATTCCCCTTGACCTGGCCGTGAGCTGCAGCCAAAAGAGGTGTGCGTCAATATTGAGTGAGCCTGATATCATTGAATTTAATGATATACCTGAATTATATTTGTATATGATTTTGCACATCAACGATACTGGTGGGCGTGCGAGTTGTGTTCGTGTTTGTTTCTCCCCCTAAGAAAAAAGACTTTGGCTCAAACAGGAGAAATTGGTATTTCAGTCCCCAACACGTGCTGTTGATGTGGGCAACTCTTGCCTGCTTTCCTTTCCCGAGGAGGTGAAGCTAAGCGCTCACCCCACAGAGTTCCGGGAGGTGCTAGGCGCGGGCGCTGGCAATGAACTTGTCTCGTTGAAGCGGATTTGGTTAAGTTTGTGGGATCATCCGGCTGATTCGCCTGTTGCTCGTTCCTTTGCACTCTGTGGTAGATGTGAACCTGAGAGAAAGCTTTCTCAGCTTCCAGTGAGACAGAAAGATGCTCCGAACTCTGGGAGAGACTGGTATTTGTCTTCTCCATGGCAGCTTCCGGGAGGCGACCACTTCAGAAAAGTCGTTGAGCTGACAGAGACGCCTGGCAGCAGCAGTGCTGCACCATGGCAATCGGTGCACCGATCCCGTGCTACCCAGTACTGTGGAAAAACAAGGGGGGGGTTCTGGTTTTGCAGTTCCATTCCCTTTTTTTGGCAACTGGAGACCGATGTATGTTCGATTCACGCCGCTGGTAAATGGCCAGTGGGCCTCATCCACCTGTTACAGGCCCAGCTGCAGGTGGCATTCGAAGTGGTTTGCTTGCTGGGTCGCGGCAATGATGTGGAGGTGTGGATTGTACCGTTGGCCCAGCTGCACCTCTTTTGTGTTACGTATTGTTACTCACTCTAAGGGACCAGCACACTAGACATAGTTTTATTGAATCATTCATGCCACTCTTTGCATCTGGTCTCATTTCCCGATGGAAAAGCCTGACCGACGCCGATGCGGAGGAAGTACACCACCATCGACGGGTCCCTGCAGCAGGAGGGGGAGGTGAAGCAGCAGTTCCTCGCTGGGCTGAGCACGGAGCCAAGAATCTGAGCTCCGTTTTGGGCTCAGGTTCTTTGGTGCTGGTGGTTGAAGTCAGAAACTGGGGTCCTTGTCCCATTGAGGGGCGACTTTGATGGGAAACTCGTGGGGCAAGTGGTTGCATCGGGTTTGATGAACCACCACGTTGCCATGAAACTCATCAGAGAGTCCCCTTGAGGAAATTACAAAGCACTTTTTAGCAAATACATGAAGAAACACATTCATCAAACGTGTTTCTGATGTCAAGGGGTCGCAATAGAAGTTCATACATCACCGCTGACAGCCTAAATTGAGTTGTTGCGGCCGTTGTTTTGGTTAGTTCCTCTAACACCTTTGATCAACTTTGGAGCCCACAAGTGTCGATTTGTTTGTAGCTGGCATTTGGATGTGGGGATTTGAGTCAAGTCCGTTGCATGGGCATGGACCTCAAGCACCAAACCCAAGAACCCGGACATTCGAGCAAAGATAACTTCAAGTTGCCACAGCAATAGCTGAACTTTTGTTTGTTTTCTCCGGATCGATGCAGGATTTTGTGGGGGTGGCTCCAAATGGAGCAATGTCCCCGCAAAATGGGTGGCTTCCTTTCGGTGTTTCTCCTAGACCAGTCCCGAAGGGCTCGCAACTCGAAAACACACTTTTGCTGCAGCCTCAAGCCCAAGCTCTTTGCGAACTGGAAAACAGCAGCGCCGCCCATACGGCCGAGTTGTAAATGGGGGCGCCTTTTTTCTACATCGGAGACCTCCCCCTAAACAACAAATGGTGGTTGTTCCTTTCGAAAGGGGTACCAACTCCAAAAAACAGAAACACCCAAGCTGTCTTTCGTTTTTACCCCCCAACATGTTTGGTTTCCTTTCGGTTTCCCTTCAACGAAACCGAACCCAAAGGGGCACCATCCGAGTGACCGAGGCTCGGTGCAGAATGTCTCGAAGCTGCGGGAGGACTTCGAGGAGCACATCACCAGCACGGAACCCAAACGGGGCCGAGTGGGTGGCTGAGGTGAAAGCAAAACTTCAAGCAACAGGTGCGTGGAATGATATATATATATTATATATATATACAGATACAGGTCAAACACACGAAACCAGGGTCCAAATATGTATATATATATATAAGACACCCGATGCGGCTTATATATATATATATGAAGAAAACAAAGGTTGGGTGTCTTGCTCTAACTCAGGTGGTCTTTCGGCTGTTTGGATCACTGTGGCAAAGTTTGGACTTTGTGCCTATGGAGCCCTGGTCCAGGCTTATCGGGGCCCGCTCCAAACCCAAACCGGATGTGTGGATCGGCGGGTTTTACCAGACGTCTTAACCCCCCAAAAGCCATTGGTCTCCTGTTCCCCTTCAAGCACCAAGAATCCAGCAGGGTGGTCCCCCATGTTCGGAAAATCCCATCCGTTGTCCGGCACAAACAAGGGGGCCCTTTCCAAAATGGCGCTGGTGCGCACCAGCAAAAAAGCCCTTGACTTCCAGCATCTCCCACCAGGAAAAAAAGAGATGGAACGCCTCTTTTGGACCTATTCTCAGTGATACCATTCAGTAGGCAAAAAAGGGCACAGCCCTTTACAAACTACAATGTGAATGGCTGCAACTGGGATCTGGGTGACGTCTCACTTCCGTTGGACCCGGAACTGAAGAAGCTTTCGAGGCCAAAAAAGCCGGGGACTTTCAAAGCAGGAGCCTTGCGAAACAGGACTTCCAATGGTTTCATCCCCCTTATGACCCGACGCCGACCAGCTTCTCTCCCTTACCGCGGGTTCAAGTGCAGTATGTGTCATATGATTTCCTGTCAGGCTGCTTCTTCCAAGCGCCCGAAGTGGTTTATGAGGCCTGCGTGGGCCCGCTTGCTTCGACATGGGCGAAATGGGCTTGTCTTTTTGCATCCGCATCTCCTTGTTGGGGAAGCCCAAAGCCCTTGTTGGGGAACTGATGACTGAGCCCTTTCAGCGGCAATGGTTTTTGTTCGGCTTGCGAGCACCCCATCCGAAGGGGGGCTCCTGAGTTGACACCATCATCTTGCCTGTTCTTAGGGCTGATTTTGGGAATCCACATTTCAACCCAAAAATACCAACAACTGTTTAAGGTATGGATGTGTCTCAGAATGAGGGAGCCTCCTTCAAAATGAATGATGCTCACTTTTAAGCTGACCCCAAAATCCACATCCAAGATGTCAATTGGTTCACTTTTTCGGTTCCCCGTTTTACATGCCAGGTGCAGCGGTATCAGGCACTGCTCGGCGCCCCAGCCCGGTCACGTCGTTCCTTTATTTTTTTCTTGCGAGGCGCATCGGAACTACGTGGCTCGGAAGGTCAATTTGGCGAGGCTTTTCCCAGAAGGATCAGTTGGAGCACTTTGAAAGGGACCTGGACAGAGGCTGGCCCTTCAGCCACCCATTTGAAAGGCAACCTTGACCTCTCAAGAGGGAGCATGCAACATTGTAAAATGAATCCGCCTCAGAAGCAAGAGCTTAGCGAGTCGAGTGACATAAACTTCTTCACAGAGCCCAACAAACTTGAAGCAACTTGTGGGCAGTGAGCCAGCGTGTTTGCCTTTTCGCGAGGCTGCAGCGCTTCGGGCGACAAGAAGAGCAGCTCAGGAAGATGCCCAGCACTGAGTCGCGAGTCCGATGTCCGGATTGTCCGGAATGACGCGACTGTCACGATACGATACGGTGACAGCTGGATTCCCAGACGCAATATTTTTTCATTCGTCGAAAGGTGACACTTGGCACAAGCATTTTCATTCTTTGGTCGTCGCCGTCTGGGTGACTGACTGCATCGATAGGAGTAATGTATGTTTGCCAACAAGGAGAGTCTCTCACGTTGCCGCCAGGGCTGTAGAAGAGCTACTGCACGCCTTTCAAGAATTGTTGTTCTGCAATAGTCTACTTCGACTGACCCTGGAGCTAGAAGCTGGACTGGGAGTATTCCAACTCGCGCCAAGGCTGCATATTGACCTGCAGCCAGAGGCGGGGCACTGGAACGTTGGCCCTTGGCCTGGTGGATCTTGGCACTGGTTGCAACGCAAATCAGGATTGGAAGAGCAAAAGGGACCAGGAAGCATGAGTTAGCCCCAAAGAACAAGGACACATATTTGTGCTCAGAGAGGACAAGGTGTGCTCTGATCTGGCAGGTGTGCCCCGATAACCAACCCCCAAACGGGTACCAACTCAAAATACACTATTCAGAAGCGTCTTTCAGACGCTATGCCGCACGCGACAGGCCCATTCCCCCGACCGGGCTGAAGGCCCGCGCTGGAAAACGAGAAAACGGGGTCGCCGGAGGTGTCCCATACGGGCCAGACCCTCGAAACGGTTTCCTTTCGCCATCCGGTCCCGGGATTTTAGCCTTTCAGTTGGTGTGGTCGTTTCCACAAAACCCACTGAAAGTTCATACTTTTAGCAGGGGATCTGGGAACGGCATAGTTTTCGTGTGGTTTATTGCGCTCAGATCCTCGTGCTTTTCCTCGGGGGAAGGTCCAATTTCTCAAGGTCTGTAGCTTGAGGTATTTGCGAAGTCCTTGATCTTGTTTGAGTCTTTTTGTGGGGATCAGCATTCCGGGTATGCTGAGCCCTTGATGGTTCCTTGACCGTTGCTTTGATGTTTTCTCCTGATTTCCTTCTGCAGTCGACTACTGTTGTAAGCGGAGGCCTTCCGGCCCAAAGGCCGTTGCAGCGTCAAATGCTTTGCTTTTGCCAGTGCCAAGTAGAACAGTGTGGCCTGGCTCATGCAAAGCGCTCGCAGGGGAAGATAGTGATCTTGATGAGGCCAGTGAGGCAAGGGTGATTTCGGAACTGGGTCTCGCAGGGCCAACAGAATGTCATTCCCAATTTGGCTTTCGGGCGGGAATGCCGTTGACAGTCTCACTGTGAAATGCATTTGCTTGCTTCAAGCCACTTCCAAGCTGCTCGTGATCCAGATTGGGCGCATTCCTCGTGAGATCCTTTAAAAGATTTGTCACGCCACCAGATTGAATGTCTGAACTTCTCAGCGGCCTGTGATCTTTGTTGTCATGCTTGTATTCGCAGCAGTTGACTTTTTGAACACCAAACATCTTTCGTTCAGTCGTGGAGTTTCACCAGGTAGCCAGCCAGTCGTTGCTGGAGCCTGACGGGCGACGAAGCGGGGTTAAATTGGTGCCACCTAATTCTTTGCCTGGAATCCCAACCCCCCGTCTCTGACGCCCAGCGAACCTCTGGTTTCCTCCAAACGGTGGCCTTGAGCGACACGGGGGGTCCGGATGCTATGAAGGGTGGTTTTAAGCATCGGCTTATGGAGAGTTGTCAATTTGTTTGGTGACTTCCCGCTGGTATGTCGTTTAAAGGGGACTTACGGGGACATGTAAAAAGCCATGTCAATGTCTTTGGATAATCAGCATTATCATCTAAAGCTTGATCCAAAGCATTTCTCCCCCGAAAGAACGACAGAAGCGCAGGTAGCGTCTCACTACAACCGCTTTGCCCAGAGCCATTCAGGTCAGCCCACGTTGTTCAAACGTTACGCGGGGGCTTGCCCAGATTTGCAGAGCATGATTCGTCACGACATTTGAACTTGCGCCCCAAATTGTTTGTCAGCTGCGAGCGCTTTTTCACTGTTATCCCTTGTGCCCTTGCCATACTCCCTGGCTTGATGCTATTGTTTTTCTTGGTCACCATCATGACCACCACAGGTCATCGGTAGTACTACTACTGCTACTACTACTACTACTACTACTACTACTACTACTACTACTACTTCTACTTCTACTTCTACTTCTACTTCTACTTCTACTTAGACTACTTCTACTTCTACTTGGACTACTTCTACTTCTACCTTTACAGTTCAAGACTTCCAACTCTGGGTGTTGGGGGGGGAGACACCTGGAAACAAAAAAAGCGTGCTTTTCTTTTCTTTTTAGGGTTCGGGGTGATCTGTTCAGGTGTAGAGATCTGACCACCCGATTTCAGATATGCCGCCCTCGTAGATACTCATTTTCTCTTGGGTAGACTCCTTGAATACTGGGAGTTGGTCAGGACCAGTATTTTTCGTTGCATGTCCAAGGCCTGACGCGGAAAACCGTGAGGAGAGGCACGGAAGACAGCACGGAGCGTGGGGTCAGTCAGATGGAAAGGGCGACAAGCTTTTGCCAGGCCAAGGGGAGGTCCTTGAAGGCGACAAAGCAGTGAAGATGGGACACCCGTTCAGCTACTTGTCCTGGCTCTTTGTGGCACGTGTTCAGTGGGCCTGGGAAACAGCACCCTTGCAAAACCTGAGGTTCCCCTTGGCCAGAGAGAGGGAGACCAACCTTTTGGCCTTTTGCCCTTGCACTTGGCTCCGTCGGGTGACGAAAGTTGTTGGCAAGTGTTGGCCTTGGCTTCCGAAGTTGTCGTCCAGCCAAAAGATGTCATCGCTCGATAAAAGAGCTGTGAGCAAAGACTGGGTAATTGGAGTCTATGACGAAGTTGGTAGGGCCATTAAAGTAGAGGCGGCTTGAGGCTTTTGTTTCTTCTTCATCATGAGCTTTGAGCATATTCCTGTGCTATTGCTTTGGCTTGTGAGTCAGTTCTGCCATCAACCCTACAATAACGACCTTAGATTAGCATTTCGAAGGTTCATGCCCATGGAACCCTGTCACTAGGTTTCCCTTTTTCGAGGAACATTGTCTTCCAGCACCACCCAGTGGGTGGGGGGGGGGGGTATTTTAAAGGAACAAGGCCATTGTTCAAAGTAAGGCAGTGTTGTGCTCGGATTCCGCACAACAGGTTTGCCCTCGGCATTGTGACGCTTGGGGCCCAGGAGCGCCAAACCACCTGGTTCGTCTGTAGTGAATGGCCTGCGATTCCAGGTTCGGAATGCGTCAGAGCCCCATGGCATCCTTGCAAATGCCTGTGGCAAGTTCCTTGTCCCCCACCCCTATTTCATTGCGGTGGTTGTTCGCTCGAGACAGGAACGGAGCTCCCTCAGTGATCCTTGCTGTCCATCCCGGCCTGAACAATGGACCAATGAAGTGGATTGTTTCCTGGTTGGTTTCCCTCCAAAGCCATCCAACAAGCAACAAGCTGCCTATCTGGATCAGCGTGTTTCCCCCAGCAAACCTGGGGGATTTTGGGAAGCGCCCATATCATCGGAGGCCTGAGATCAAGACTCGGTTGACGCACTCGCGGCGAAGCGCCGATCTCCGCTGGCTGGCTCACAGCTTTGTCCATGGAGGTGGTCGCGCGAGTCTTCCGGGCCGAGCCGGCGAGTTGGCTCTTCGGCCTCAGAGCCGCGTCGCCTCAGCGCCAAATGTGTGCGAGTTGCCTCCGCACGGAGTTTGACCGTCTGGGTGTCGTGACACGCCAAAGCAGCCTCCTTGTACGAGCGCACGACCTGGTGACCTGCAATTAAGCTGCCCTGGGGCGGTTGAATCGGGGTTCAGCGACCAAGGGGGTGCTTTGAGCCAGGATGCATGCCCCACGGGCTTCGCTGAGCTTCCACAGCTGAGGGAGGCCGCTGACGGGTGGGATGTGGGGCACAGGCATTGAGCTTCTGTTGATCTGTTTTTGCCACTTCATGTCGGTCTTTTGGCGCCGGCCAGGCTTTGCTGCGTATAGCCCAGGCAGGTGGGTGGGTTGAGCAGATTTCGGCTGCCGCCTCCGCTTCTGCTGTTGCGATTGTGGTCGTGGCTGTGGTTGGGCTGCAGCTGTCGTGGTTGTTGTGGTTGTCGTGGTTTTTTGTTCTGTTAGTCATCATTGTCGTTCTCTTGGTCTTCTCGTCGTCTCTGTCGTGGTGTTGGTGGTGGCAGAGGTGGCAGCGGCGGCGGCAGTGGTGGTGGTTGATATGTTTATGGTTGTTGTGGATGTGGTTGTGGTTTTTGTGTTTGTCCTTGGTCGTGGTCGTGGTTTTGGTCATGGTTGTTGTGGTGGTTGGTGGTGGGTGGTGGTGATGGTGTACGCTGCCGCCGCTGGGGCAGAGGCCGCACTGCCGCTGTTTGTCTTTGTTTCTCTTGATTGTCTCGATGCTGTCGGTTGATTTTCATTCATCCCCGCATGGCCTTGACGCCTGAGGAGCAAATCAGCGCCGACGCCATCAACAAGCTGGTGGATGACGCTGCACAAGGCGCCCAGCCGCAGCCCAAGCTCCTTGCATTGCAGTTCGCGGCTCGACCTGCGCATTTGTCTGCTGCTGAGTTGGATGTGGCCGAGGTGCATTGAGATAGAGCAGTTCTTGAAGTGGCTGTCCGACAACTCCATAGGCGCGGCTGATAACATGGCGCGGGATGTAGCAGGGTTGTCCCTTTACTACGTAATTGGAAGAACACATCATGGCCCCGAAGCGTCAGATTCTGATTGGAGGTAAAAGGGGTACTTCTCTATCGCCGCTTAGGAGTCACGACGGACTACTTGGCGGGCTTCCGGGGCAGCACGGGCGCCTGAGTGAGGCTGCACGGAATGCCTCAAAGGGTTTCCAAACTGCCTTCAGAAATATGAGACATTTGGACCCAAATAACCCCCAAATTGGCCCAACCCAATTCGCCTCCGCTGAGCGGCACTAGCCCTTGAACCCCGAACTTTTCGAAGAATACCTCATGGCTGAATTTCCGAGGCGCGCCCCATGTGCATCAGCTGCATGCGCCGGCGGATCCTCGCTTTCTAGGCAGCATCGAGGAGCAGTGGATTGCGAGGGGCTCCTGGATCTCGCCCGGATTCCGGTGGATAGTATTAGACATTTCCTTTTGGAGGGGTTCCTCTAGGTTGTCATTAAAAGGGGAGTGACCCTGTTGCGTCCTCCGATGGATCTTGTGAATCAAAGAGGCAAGCTGTTTCACAACAGGTCTCTTCAGCGCGCTCTTGACTGGCCTGTTGCGTGGCTGGCTCAGGAGTTTAGGGAGCAGCACAAGGATGATGCGATGGCGCTGGACTGGGCTGGAGGTTGCTCTTGCAAAGGCACTTTACAGAATGGGGTATCCCACCCCATACGTCCTCCCGGAATGAGGGTACAAGAGGAATCACGTCTAGGGGGTATGTCCCTGGGTTGATGAACCAAAAGATACTCAGCCGTTCTTTCAGGAGAGGCTCCGAAACACCGTGAAGATTTGCGGGAGCTGCAGCAAGCCCTGCGCCGGGGACAGCATGGGCCGGTGGGTTCGGCTCGTGTTTTGTTTGCAAAGGTTTTTCAAGGAATTAAAGGGTTCTCGTTCCATACAGCTTCCTAAGTACCTCGAGCGTCAGCGACTCTGAGGTTTTGGGTCACTAAGACCAACACGGGAGTTAGGGGGATTCCTGGAGTTTTCAGGTTCCCGCTCTAATCCGCCAGAGTCTACATTTTCGGGTTCACCACCGCTTGCTTTGGCTACAATGAGCAACTGACAATTTGGAGGATAAGAAGGGGGGACAAGCCAGTCGGTGGGTCCAGGTTTCTTAGTCGAGGTTTGCCTGCCCGTGTTGCTGAAGCGTCAAAACCCGTTGATAGCCACTGCTTTGGCTAGTCAAAGCAATCATCCCATATTGATAATTGTGCCAAGGTCAAAAGACCCCTTTCCTTGGGGTTATCAGGGATGGTTCACCTAGTGGTAAGAATTGTTAACCATCATTGTGAGCAGTTTTGTCCTTGGGGAGCAAGCAACATTGTCCGCGGGCCCTCCCAGGTGCCTTCACCCTTTCTAGCGCCTCGGCTTTTTTTTTCTTTTCCGGCGGAGTCTTGGCTACGACCAGTTGTCGTAGATCTGTCACGAGACGCCGATATAAATGTGTGAGATGGGGTCGCAAGAAGCTGATCTTCCAACCTCGACAGGTGCTGTGGACGAAATCCGTTTGGGCCACCGTCCAGAAACCGTGGTTGAAACCATAACGTTTGTTGGCACTTACGGCCAAATCGAATCATTCCACGGTTTCTTAGGAGGTGCGAAGGAACGGACTTCGTCCATCCATAGGTCTGTGGGAAGGGTAGTGGTTGGGGCAAACTTCAGATGGGTGGCCCCGCGCCTCGATGATCCTGAGCTTCAGGTTGCAACGCCTGCGGCACCAGTCTCAAGGAGCCGACTTTTTAGACTTCTGGGCTACACCCCGACCAGTGGTCCTTTTTAGTCCTCAAGGCAAGAAGACGGTGTGCACCTCCGCAAAGAATCAGTTGGGACACTGCAAAAGGGGGGGGGGGGGGGGCTGCAAAGCGGTTTGGCGCCACTGGAATGAACATTGGCAGAAGAAATCAAGGTCACGACCCTTCTTATGACCCCCCCCCCCATTGATTTTGCTCGTGCCTGAAAGCTGCAGGGTGTGTATTCCGCCATTTTTGCAGGGATGCTTGCAACCCTGTGTGTTGGAATGACCTGCGAATCACATGACTTAGTATGGGTTTTCTCGAATTTACAAGGTGATTAGCTCTGACCAGCTGCTCAGCGTTTGCGCGGGCATTTTTTTCTTCTTTTTTCTGAGGGCACATGGACATGAAGCGCAGCAAGCCTTCAAACATGGAGACTGACATGACTTGTCGCAAATCATCTGGGAAGCCCAAACCCCCACTCCGTCGGTTGTTTAAACAGGTGGTTCTACTTGGTGGTGGAATAAGGATTATATTATATAATTATATATATATATATATATATGTATGTAGTAAGAACACCCCCCGCCCCTGAGTCGGGCCGAAGCAGATACCCACAGTGGCAGCAGTCTCTATGGCCTTGGATCTGTTTCAGGCAAGAACCTGATGTCTGACGGATCAATTGCACCGCCAGTCCCTGGTACGTGTATTGTTGGCATTGGTGCACGCGAGCTCCCTTGTCTACGGCGTATGCAGTGAGTGCAATACTACTAAAGAGAAGGTCCTTGGGCTACAATGACAAATGTGTGAAAATCGATTGCCAGAAGGTCACTGGTTGGCAAAAGCACAGAACAAACGGACATGACGTTTGGCACCAAATTATAATCTCAAGGCTCTATACCATAGCCATCTCGGACATGTTGGCTTCGTCTTGTATCTACATAGTTTGTACAAACTGAGTGCAACTGAGTTCTGATTCGCGCACGGAAAACGGCAGCAAACGTAGACACCTGATCGTGCCCAAGAGACTTTGCATCTCATGAGTTGTGACGATGCAGTGGCTTAAAAAACAAGGGCTGGTGCGTCCTAGTAAAACTTTCGACTCACTCACTTCAGAAAGGATACGCTTGTAGGCGACCGAAATTGATATTGCACCTGGAATAGAAATCGTCCTGTAGACGAGTTCACAAGAATTAATCTCGCGATGCCGATTGGGTGTGTCGTTGTGCGAATTCGGTTGCGAATTCGGTTGGCTTGAGGAAGTGGATCGTTGCGGCTTGCGACCGCTGGTTCTGATTTTTGCGCTTGAAGCTCTCGGAAGAATATCCGCTAAATCCTTCCACTGTCTCACACTGTGCGAAACCTCGCCCCAAGCCCAAATGTTTCTGGGGTCGTGTTTGCCTTCGGGCAACTAGACGACAACACCCCCCCCCGCACCCCACCCTCCCCAACCCCAAAATTTCCTGGGGTCGCAAGCGCGGTCGTCCGCAAAAACAACCCATACGGATTTTTCGCATCCTACCCTCCAACACCGGGTTTTGGAAGATGAAACAGGGGAGGGACTGTGGAAAGAGGGTCTTCTTCATGTAGCTCTGCACAACGGCATGCAGCTGGTGGGTCTGTAGGACGTGCAGCAGTCCTTCAGCGACAACATCTTCATGGGCTTCATTTACGGCGTTGCGAAGGCGGGATAACTTTTCCGTGAGCTCGCCTTGAAAACTTGGGACTTCAACTCGAAGAATCATAGGGAGCTGTAAGCTGCGTGCAAGAAGTATGGGGGTGCATTCGGGTTTCATGAAACTATGGTGGTTTCCTAGTAGCTTCGGCCACCGATGCTCACTGCTGGAGGGTAAGTTCCCGTACAAGATCTCCATGCGCGCCTGCGCCTCAGTTGATTGAATCTGCAAACCGAATCTGCAAAGAGATGCCAAAGGGATGGCATTCCGAGGCGCAGACTCCAGACTTCCTGTGCTTTGATGATCCCTTGCAGTGCTCCAACTGCCACCTCAATGCGCCTTGACACGATGGGAGTACTGCTTGGGGCCTGAGGGAGGTCCAAATCCACCATTCCGGTTCATGCGTCAGCTAACCACGGGTGCTGCTTATGGGAGAGTCGGGGCCCCCTTTAAAGGGGCCCCCTTTAAATGTACACGTCGACCCACCGGGGAGGGAGCAGCAGGGTCTTGAGGACTTTCTCGTTGGGCTAGGCGATCCCGACCTCCGTGTACTGTACAGACCTGAGGCAGGGCAATGGGGCTCGGGCAAGACCCTGGGCCCATGTGCGAGCTGTGGTCTCGTTTAACCCCCCTTGGGTTTTTACTTGATCGAGCGTTTCCTGGGTGGGGCAGTTGCAGGCCAGGCTCTTCTTTGGAGCCTCATTTTGCCGTTTCTGCCCAATTTGACCCTTAGCAAGTCTGGCAACCCGCCTGCCGAGCTCCATTTGGAAGACTTGCTCGGGTAACTCGAAGGCCTCCGGCCAGGTATTTGTTCACCAATCCTCTCCGAGGCCGGGGGGTCGGTTTTGCCGGGCGGCAAGACCTTTCGGAGGCAAGTAGACTCGGAAGCGCATTGTTTTTGGCTCGACCTGAAGACCTTTCGGCTTTTTGGAACATGCTATGCAGTCCTTACTTGGCAAATGTGCATCTTTGCTGCGTCAGCGCCAACCTGGGGGATTGCAAACACGAGTCTTCAAAACAGAGGCCACAGGAAAACCGACCTTGGAGAACGGACGAAGAGCGGAGGTGCTCAAAGCTTGCAGCCGGGTTCGTCATCCAAACAATGTGCAAAAAATACATGTTCCAGTTAAATGGCCAACAAGGTTTGAGCCCCAAAATCGAGCCCCAGAAACTATGTTGACCCTCCCATTTTGTATCTTTGGAGCTTCAAACTTTGGGGGAACTTGCCTTTGGCGCTCCTTATGCCACCAGTGCCCGCCGCCTTCTCGCAGGCCTCGAGCTGGTCAATCAGCTGCAGGAGATTGCGTCCAAAGCGGCGCTGGAGCAGCAGCTCGGCCCACTGGGTTCGGTCAAAATCGGTTTCTGCTTGCCAGACTCGCATGTTGCATTGGTTGCACATATATATTTATATAACACGTGGTTCAATTATGCAATCAATGTAACCAATGGATATAATATTACCCACGTGGTTCAAGTATGGCCCCCTTTTTGTACTCAAGTAGCAGAGCTGCAGCCACACTTGACAGCAGGGTTCAGGTTTAGGGTTTAGGTTTAGGATTCAGGTTCAGGGTTGGCAACTCATGGGCCAGCCATGCTGTTACCGTTGCCAGACTAAGATGTTTCATATTTAAAATATTGCATCTTGGATTTTGCAACCTTTTGGGTTTCCGTCATTTCCTTTTCAACCCGTGTGCGCAAGCAACTCACACAATTTCCCGCAGCCGAGGGTTTGTCGCTGTTATGTTCCCTGGCCGCGGTGTGTGCTCCAAATGGACAAAAAGACACATATCCCATTGCCCCATGTAAAGTTTGCCAACGCTATGGAGGATATGGGGCACCCACCTCCCATGTACTTATTTCATCTTATTTCCCGATTTGAACATTGTTTTGAACTCTTTTCTCGTCTTTTGGCTTGTTTTCATGATTGAGGCACCTCTTTTTGACGCGGCCAGTTTGGCAATGTCGTCATTTGCCTACTGTTGTTTGCAGATTCGTGATACTGACAAGGAGCACACTAGCTGATGTCAGAGCAATTTCGACCATTTGCGCGGTCATTGGTCTCCACACGCGGTCATTGGTGACGCTGTTGGGGAACCATGCCCCAGGCACGGGTTGTGGCCATGAGTTGCGGGCCGAAGTGATCCACCCCGAGGTACTGGAGCCACGAGGCTTCCGTTGAGCGGGGGCTTGGCCGAGTGGATCCACTTCGGACGGATGTGCAGCTTTCTGCGAGAGCGAACCCAGGCTTTGCCCTTAAAGGAGGCCACCAGTTGGATGGCCTATAACTTCTAAGGGTCTTCCCCCATACCCTGCTGACCAACTCAAACCAGGAACATTTGAGGGGTACTGTAGCCTATGTTTGGAACCCCCCCCCGCCTGTGCAGGCCTTCAGAGAGAAGGTGTGGGCCGGCCAACCAAGGCGGGCACAGAAGCACGGTCGGGAGTGTCAACACCCGTTGGATCACTTCAAGTCTGTGGTCAGGTTGGGTCGGGAAATCAGGGACTCACAAAGTTCCCCACCGGAAACTGTGAGACTCACTCGTTTTTGCATACCCGGATGTTTTCGTCCGCTTCTCATTTTGGTTTCCTTTTGGTGTCCTTTCGTCCGCCCCAAGAGTCCACTGCGTTGGGTTCGCGGAGCCCCAAGGAGCCCTTTGACTTCAACAGCCCGTGGTCAGCTGGATGCGCACCTTTCCAGAGCTTGCAGTTCACACGGTTGGTCACGCCGGTAATTAGGGCACTCCAAGGGTTCTATGGAACCATCAGAATGACGGCTGGAGGTCATGAGGCCTCTTCGCGAAGCAATACTTCACCGCTCTTGGCAGTTTTTTGTTCATTTGTAGGGGCCTGCAAACAAAATCAGGCCGTTCTTCCAAGCCCGTGCCAAGGGTTGTGACGAATATCCTCCCACCAACTAGGAGTGCAAGAAGGCCAACTAACCAAGAGGGAAGTCGTCTTTCTACAGGGGTCTGTGCACAAACCCATGAGCTAGCTGCTGGGAGGGTAATTAGGCTTGTTGTTTTTTCCTTTCCGATTGGTGGCGCTCAGTACGCCGTTTGGGAGGCCTGCGACCTGGCAGGCGCTGGAGGTGGGCTTGGAGGGCTAGGGGGCTGGTTTCGGTGTGTTCGAGCCATGGCGTTTGGTGGGCTCTGAGTGTCAAATCGATTGAGGATTGGGACATGGCATACATGGCCTATTTTACGTTTCAGCTAGACTCATTTTTCGCATGCCCAGGGTGGGCAACCGCATAGTTTGACTGAGTCAACGCCCAAAAGCCGGATCCAGACATGGTGCAGCGGTCTTCTTTTGTGCGACATGGCTGTGGGTAGACGCCGCTTCTTTTGATAATGACTCATGCCAGCAGTGCTAAAACCGCGGGTAGGACGAATCTATGTGTAGGGAGGAGTTCGGCTTCCCGATTTAATAGGATTCGAGCGAAGCCTATGCAGACCTTGACTGAATTGTTAGAATCCAATGTCAATAGGTTTCAAGTTCCTTGGAACCAGCCAGAGCTGTTTTTCTATGGATTCCTCAAGTGTTGCCCGGGGTCCTGCGTGTCCATTTCTGGAACGACTGGTGTCGCCAGCTTGTGGGCGGAGTACCCTGCGAATCGTGGCTGGCATAGCCCATGCTTTTTCCAAGAGGATCAGGATTTCAATTTGGAGGAAGGGGGTCAAATGGGGGCTGTTGGCGCAGATGTCTCTGGGAAGGCACCACGTTTCAGGAAATCCTCCTTGGTCGGGTTTTGTGTTTTGTGACCGTTTTGGCTAGCCGCCAAAACCTTCATAAAAGGAGACTTCGGATTCCGGATCTCATGTTTCGCCAGGAGTGGGCAGTGATGGGCTTTAACTTCCCGCCCTCGATGTTCCAGCCATGGCCTTTCAAAGGGGCCTTTGCGGCCGTTGCGTCGAGAAGTCGAACCCCTTGAAAGGTGAGTCAATGTTTAGAGCTCAGTTTGAAGAAGCGGAGTCAAGGAGTCAACAAGGCTTTGCACAAAGCTGCAGTGAAGGAGTCGTACACTCATAGCTCTTGCAACGCTCACCTTGGATACCTTGCGCTAAGGCTGCACCTTCAGTTCATCCACATGCCACTGCTGCCCTTCCACTACCACCTGCTACAAAGCGCCCTCCTTAAGTTGTGAGCGATCCGCTGCATCTGCGCGGTGCATGCGTTCTCTGCCTGTTGCCGCGTGTTCAGTGGCTCTTTAGATCTGGAGGGCCAGCATGTGACGCGCCCCGCTACAAGGTGGTTGGTACCCAGCAGCCAGAAACACCAAGAAGATTACGCAGTGGTAAGATGCTCACAACCCCCCTCCCTCCTCGCTTGAGATTCATGTCGAAAGATCCCAGGTGGTGAACACTTTACCCACGGCCGCGCGGCCTCCCAGCTACGGGTCGCCCTTTTCGAATTGGTGGCCACGGTCTTTGTTTGCAGATTCGCGGAAAAAAAAACACACACAATTAGATGTGTGAGGTTTGTGAGGTTACCCTTTTCGAAGGTTGTTTCAAAGGGCAGCCAAAGGCGAAGTCACTATTTTGTGGGATTCCTATTTCAAGCCCAGAGGGCTGAAAAAGCCACTGCGTTCTCTTGATGTGAAATGGGCTGCGGGTTTCGGGCAGCCACAGTTCCGAGGTCATTCGAAGACGAGGGATTATTTTTCTGGGGGGGCGTTGATGCTAAGGAAGCGGGAAGACAATTAGGTTTCAGGTTCGAGGATTCCTACTTACCTACTTTGGGACATTCTGCTGAGTTGTCTTTCTCGAGGTTTCTTCCCTCTGGTCTACATCAAGCAGGCTGGGTTCCAATCGCGCCCCTGCGCCGTTGGGCTGCTTGCACCTTTTGCATCACCTCACGCGATAAGTGAGCCCTCAGGCTCTCGCGCTTGGCGATGCCGTGCGCATGGAAGGCACGCGTGAATTTTTGTTTGCGTCGACTTGATGCAAAGCGGGTTGGATCGATCATGATCGATCCCGATTTTTTTTTGGTTGCTCCACGCTCGTCTCTCGTGGGACGCTCGGCTCGCGGCTCGAGTCTCGGCGCAGGCGGGGTGGACATCGGAAGCCTCATGGCCCGGGTGAAGGCCGCGGGCGCCGGGGCCTCAGAGGCCCGTGAAGGTTGAGTCGAAGCTTGGGCTCCAATAGATGGCACTATATGGCACATGGGGCAGAACCTATGGCGAGCCATTTTGGGGTGGATGAACATCCATGACATCCATTTGCCACCTATTTGGATGTTCACAAGGGGTACAGGGTTTGGACCCACGGCCATGGCATCAAAAGAAGTTTAGAATTCCCCTTCCAAGTCAAAAAGGACGCTGTGCATGAGCCGCAGACAATTTGCTGGCACAAATACAGTTGGTGTTCAAACAAGCAGGGGGCCCGGCTCAGAACTGTGCCATGGGAGTTATCTTCCTTTGTTCCAGCCTTTTGGGAATCAATACAGACAACCGCTTCTTCCCATGAGCGCCCTCCCCTGGCCCCTGTCGGGTCTAAGGTGGACTACGATCAGATCTATGCCGCCGGTCGCCCAGCGGGGCCGCTTGTTCGACCTTTGGAATTTGGGCATGCCATCGAGCCCGGCCGAGGCGCTGATCGAGCGCTTGCACGTGGCTTGGCAAAGGGGAGGAGGGGAGGAAGGCAAAGTTTTTTTTTTTGGGGGGGGTGGGCTGGGAGGCTTACAGCTTGCGTTGCTCGGCGAGATTGCAGATATTGCCTGCCATATTTGTGCCTTCACACAAGGTTCTAAATCCAGAGGAAATCAAGCAGCCAGCGGGTTTTGTTGGCTACCCTTCATTGGATGATTCCTGATGTGAACGCATGCGAGAAACCGATGTGTTCGAAGTGCTATAATCCCATTCTTCTTGATCCCCGTGGCCCGGGCCGAGGCCATGCAGAAGAAAGTGTCGTCTTGGAGCGAGGCGCCTGAGCGAAGGACATGAGATGGACAACAAAGCGGGCACCGAGATGGTTCCTGGACTCTTCCATCAAGTCGCTAGATATGCTTCACCTTTCTCATCGACAAGCACTGAATTCATACATATGTAAGTACATACAGACACGTTGGCCATATTTGGGCTTTTATTGTGCGAGCCTGTTCAAAGATGGATACACAACAGCTTCACATATGATTTAGAACTCGACCACAGCAACCCTAGCTGTTGAATCTGAACAACTCTCCGAGAGTGCTTCAAAGCTTGAGCACTTGTGTCTCAGTTTGCGGAGATGCAGAGCTTGAAGTAACCTTTCAGGGCCTAAGCTTTGTTCCAAACAATGCATGGGCTTGCATGTTCTGGAGCTCTAAACCTCGAGACTAAGCCCCAGAGAAGGTTGACTTCAATCTGGGACAACTTGACCTTGCAACCTGCCAAGCAGCGGTCGTCTTGCGTTGCTTGCTGCCTGAAGCCTCTATTGTCTTCCTTGCGGGCATAAAGAAGCACTGTGCCACCAGTCAACGCTGTGTCATTGCGACACTTCACGCAATCCGATCTGCAACTGGCATGTGCGGGTTTCAACTTACAGAATGCACATCCAAGTCTGAGTCTTTGACTTGACCGTCTCGTCCAGGCATCCCATGTAAGAGAACCAGAGACAGGAACCTGAGAAACTCCCCGGTTTGAAGCCGCGGCTACTTTGCAACCCAAGCGGTAGTCTTGAGTGATGATGGTCCAGGACCTTATTGGTTCCTCCGGCGGTTTTGTCCCCAAGCAGGTTTTTATGTGCTTTTTGACGAGCTCTCAGTCCTTCAAATGGAGCTTTCATTCCTCCTACATCTGCAGAGGGTTGTTGCTACGGCTTTGACGCCTCTAGGTGCCCTTTGGTGATGCTTGCACCATTCGACTGTGATCGTTCGTGCCCTGACGTTTGTTACACAGACCATCGCGATGGTGTCTCAAAGGCCATCAACATGGGCCACACTTCTAGACCTGCAGCTGCCTTTAACCGCCCCAACCGGCTTTTTCGCGTTTCGCGTTTCGCGAACCGTGGCCGGGGCGGGGCTTTGGTCAGGCGGACTTCCGGTATCGGGTCAGCAGCGGCCGGATCTTCGAGGGGCCCTACGAGCGCCACGAGCTGGAAGCCACACAGGCCGCGTAACTCGCTTCGGATTCGAAGTCGAGCGCTGGAGTCGGATGTGGGGATTTATGGGTCAAAATGAAAGCACCGGGAAATTCACCGCAGGTTCTAGTCTTTGTTTCCCTTTCTCAGGGTGCGATTTAGGGTACCTGGTACCTATCATGGGATTTTGGAGGTTGAGAAACCATTTCAGCGCTTCCGAAATGGTTTGAAACAAACACAAGAAGCAACCATGGGGCAAGCTGACATGACTTGGAGGCACACTTGAGAGAGGCAGTTGAGGGCCGTTGGAAGGGACCTCAACTCGTGGTCCTTGAGTCGCAGGTGCAGAAAGGCGACAAAGATGCCCATGGCCCAGATTCACATGAGAGAAGGATCCGCCCTGGATGTTGCCTGAAACGGAAGCCAAAAAGGAAGAAGTTGGACACCCTTCACTCACTCTTTATCGAGGGGTTGATTCATCCTGGGTCTGCCATGCTGGGTTTCCTCTTGGTTTTCCAGAGCTTCTCTGAGAGAGGTTGGTTCCTACACAGCAAAGCCTTCGAAGTGTCTCGCATGAGGCGTTACAGAACTATGGGCGGCCCTACGAGGATGAGAAGCCATCAGGCGTGCAACCAGCGATGTGGGTATGGGTCAAAATTCAACTACCAGGGACGGCAGGTTTTGGTCCATGTTTCCATTTACCAGTATTCCATTTTGGGTACATATTTTGACCCACAGCCATGTGCAAAGAGCGGTGTGCAACCGGGGCCCATTTCCGGAGGGACTTCGTCCATGTGCGAGTCTTTGGCTTCATGCTCCGAGCTGAACAATTGTGTAGCACCTCCGAATCAGAGGAGCTAGCTGCGCCTTCTGATTGTAGCTACATTTGGTCCAAGAGATGCCCTTGGTATCCACCAGGAAGGGCTTGCCTTGAACATCACTTGAATCCCTGTCTCTCAGCCCATGGCATTCGAACCTTGCAGGCACGTACTACAAGTTTGCCAAGGCCGGGACCCTTGGATCCCCACCGAAGATGCGTTTCTGAAGATGCGGGTGAAAAGGCAGAAAGAGAGGGGTCAGAATTGAGGGGCAGGCAGCAACAGGAGCGTGTTTCGGGAGAAGGTTTTTTTTTGGAGCGATCAATCATTGGCGCCAGTCGCTGGCGTGCATCCGGCCGATGACACAGGGTTGTCAAAATATATATTTTACCCTGCAAGAGCTTCCAACCGCTTTTGCCTTGACACGAAAAATAAGCACGCACAAAGGCGAAGGGAGTTTCGAGACATCGCCCAATACTCATCATTGCTCAGGATAGTAAAGGGGATGACAGAGGCTTCTCGCCACAATCCAGCGCCCTTGGGGGTGACAATGAATATGAATCGCTTTCTGGGTGGCCAGTATGGGAGATTCCCAACCCAAACATAGAATCAGCTCAAGGGTTTTGGGCTGTTCAAATGCAATCCGTGTGCCTATCCTTGGATTTGTGCACAAAAGCATTTGCCGACCCTCCCTACATGGTTGCCTGGAGCTATTTCAATCATCGCTTTTTGGACCGATTTTCAGTGAGGTTCCTTTGGCTCGGGTGATGCTCAACGCCGAAATATGCGCTGAGCTCACCAAGACTTTTTTTTTCTCCGAGTGGAGCGTAGATAATTTTTGACATCTCCCTTTCAGCCTTGAGACCCCTGAGACCCCTGTCGTTGTGTGACATGTTTGTCGACTTGGCGCATCGAAGTTTCCAGGATCCCAAGGAGGTGAGCAGCTTCGGGGCGTGAGGCCTTCGGCTGGGGCAGCCTGTCTTGTCAAGTTGCCCTCGGGCTCTAAGTTGTCTGAAGTCATGTGCTTTTTCTTCCGCTCTCGATCAAGACCTTGGCTTGCCAAGCCGCCGGACATGTGAGTTGCTGGGCTCATGCGGCATCGATCCAAATCCCTTTGCCTGCGAACTCCCGAAGCGTCAGGTTCACAGCCAGCGACTTTGCCCCGAAGAGCTGACGCACCGCGCGTGCCTGTAGCTTATATTCAAATGGGACACCCTCACTCGCCGCCTCCCGAAGCAGCCGCAAGTGGAACAGCGAGTCAACCCCTCGGACCCCAAAAGGGGCCTGAGTGACCTGAAAAAAAAGGGCGGTCCCTCAGTATTTGGACGCTGTCCGGGTTTTCTGGGTTGCACAAGTTACACTGGGAGTTTCGTTTTCCCCTTGGACAGCGGATTTGCGAGCGGTTTGCGAGTGAGCGGCGGCCCCTCTCGCGAGCCGGGCCGGCGCCTCGCCGATTTGAAGTTGGTTGGGTTGCCTTCTAAAGACCGCGGTTCACCGAAAATAGGTCGTTTTCCATGCAACAGCCACGAGTTTGCCGCTTTTGTTTGAGGGCTTACCCTTTTTTGGACCGGTTTGCCTTGGTAGGGGTATAGCTGTTGTTCAAGGGTAGCCGCTTACTGCTTCCTTCCTTCCTTCCTTCCCCCCCCCCCTCCCTTTACCCTGGCAACGGGGGGGCCCTTTCCCATTTCAATATGCATGAGACCAGAAGTCAGACAAAAAGGTAGGGACGGCGGGAGGCAGTGGGTAAGATTTGGAATGATCTGAGTGGGATACTTCTACAGGTCTGCTGGAACCCGCCCTATGGATTTGATAGGCCGTGGTTCCAAACCTCATACGCAGCAACCTTTACCATGCCTTGGCTTTTTTCCCCTCTGTCTGGCAGTGGTAGGGGGGTTTGACAGACAGAGTTTGCTTTTGAGAGGAGCATGACAGGGTTCTATAGCACCGGGCGCTTGCTTTGACCTTTCTTGGCATGAGAGCCGCAGTCAAATCTCAAGCAGTTGGAGGAGAGGGCATTTCAGGTTTTGTTTTGACCAAACTGGCCTCCATCCCCCCTGGCCGTTGGGGCAAGAGCCCCTAGCCAGACTGGACCAGACTGGACCAGGGGCTGTTTGAAAGGCCAGGGTTTGCGCTTTTGGACGGCGGACCCGGACTCGAGCGACCGAGCGGCCACACAGGGCTATTGTCCGGAGCCTCCCTTGGCAGGGTCCCCCTTTCGTCTTTCACCGCATCGCGCAGAGCGAATTCTCACTTTCTGGGCGACTGGGCTGGACTGGGAGCCTGGAGTGGGATGGGTGTGGAATTGGGGTTGAGTTGGGTTGTGGAGTTGGTGGGTTGATTCGGGGTTGGCTGTAGCTTTTGGTGGCCTCTTGTTGTGATTTGCGCGGGAGCGCTGGAAGAACTGGGACTCGGGGTCTGAGAAAAGCGCCACATCCGTACCCCTTGAATACCCCGACTGAAGCTTTAGCTTCCTCTTCAAGGGACCAGGGTCCAGTTTTTTCTTCTTCTTCTTCATTTTATTATTATTATTATTATTATTATTATTATTATTATTATTATTATTATTTTCTTTCTTTTTTTGGCGGGAAAGACCCGTCTTGGATTTTCAAGGAAACCAAAAGAAAGCCTCATTTTGAGACCCGCTGCCAATTGGCCACGGACCCGTTGGTCCGGGGCCCTCGGGCCCGCGGGCGCCTGCGCGGCGAAACGCCGCGGGTTTCACCCCGCGCCCGGCAAGCGCACGTCGGGAAAGCCGGGGGCCGGCAGACTGGAGTCGCGCGATCGAGAGAAGGCAATGGGCCCATGGCCGTTGCAGCCTTCGAGTGTGTGTGCGTCTATGGATACAACTGGGTGCCTGACACATAATTACACATATACATATAAATAATATATATATATATATACATCTATATGTTGTACCAGTAGAGCGGGCTGGGTTGGGGGAGAGGGGGGTGGAAGTTTCAAACATATCGAAACCATTGTTTGCAGCTCGCTTCCTCATCCCAGTTTTTAAGGGTCAACCCCACAAGAGTCCGCAAAGTTGCGCAACCTGAAAAAACCCTATAAAACAAACACAAACACAACCATATTTTTTAAGGTTGACCCCCCAAAAGTCTGAAGAGGATACACCGTTTCGTGGCTGCGAAACAGTGCGCGTGCATTACGTTGCGTTACTGCATTGCGTTGCATCACATCACGTCACAACATTAGATCCCCTCACATGGCATTTTTTTGATATTGCATTACATCACATCACATAGCGTTACATTCCAGACCATTTCAGTATATATATATATATGTATATCTACACATGTGTATTTATATTTGCAGACGAGGCAGGGGTGAGTTCCTAGGGTATTGGTTGAGGGCCGCTCGGACGGCAGTAGACTTGCGTCAGAGTCATGACCAGACTTGCGCTTGTCTTTGGAGACCCAAACACTAGATCCAGGTCATGTTCTCTCAGCGTCCCTTCAAGCAAACCCCTCTAGGGAATTCTCAAATGACATACTTCACGTTTTAAACCTAGAGGCAGCTTCTTGTTGTAGCATTTGGTACTTTGCAAATTCGATGCAAAGTGCCAGGATTGTATGATATCGTCCCACTCTGGGCTGCGACCCCCATCGACGTGTGGTGTAAAGCGCCGGGGCGAGCTGTTTTCGGCAGAGAAGTGAAGCGGACGGGCCCATGTGGTCAGGTGCAGAGCAGACAGATCGAGGAATTCTTTTTCTTCTGCGCAACTCTGTGCTGGTTGGTTTGTCACTTTTCCATGGTCGTCAACGGCAGTCATCGGATTCTTCAGCTCCCGACTGACTTTGAGCATAAATAATGGCGCTTGTAAGCAGACCATGTTCTTTTGGACGTTGGGATGGTACACATCAGAGTTTCCCTCCTTGTTTACCTTTGGACATCCTTCCTCTTCAGCCCAGTTAAATCTATACAGATATACCATAAACTATGTTTGCTTTGATACTTTCAATATCTTACCCCCGTGAATTCGACAGCTCACCCGTCAATGGATTCAAGGGGGCCAGTCCGGGAAGCAGGATTTGCACACTGACCAGGCCCTTTGCCTTCGTATCGGGGAAACCCGTCGTGCTACTTTTGGAAAAAGTGTCACACGCAGAGAGCGGATTGCTGCACTTTGTTGCCCCGTGTTTGGCTTGGCAGATAGCTGCTCCCCACGACGAATTCCCTTCGAAACCAGGAGAACCGACAAGGACATTGACTTCTGCAGCAAGTTCAAGTTATGTTGTGCCTAAGCATCACCTCACCAACAAAGGGGGGGTTTTCAAAAATCATGCACCCGCTTTGGGCTCCCTCACCCGTCCATTTGGTGCATTGTTTGAGTGCCTGACGTGTGCCAAGGTCTCCACTGAATATTTGTGGCCCAATCTGTGAGACAGATCGAGGCTGCTTTTTGTGTATGTTTTAGGAGAGCGGGCGGCCGCCAGACTATCCACCTGCAATTGAAGAGTCCCAAGCATCCTGTGGGCTCTCTTGATTAATTAAAACTTGATACTTTTGGTGAGTTGGCCTGATATGGCAGTAAGGTCCTTTGGGTCGTTGGACCACAAAGAATCCCGCGTTGCCCTGAACAGCTGTGTGGGAAATCAACCCCTAAAAGAGATGCAAACATGGGCGCTATGTGCGTATGCAATAAGCCCTTAGCGTGGCTGGGCGGGTCGAGGTCCATCGATGAGCTCCGCGACCACTTGGATCGCATCGCAGAGCCGGCGTCGCTTGGAGTGCTCTACTAGCCCGCATCTAGTCGTTTGAAGGGGTCGCGGGTGGGGGACATGGGTGCTTGGAAAGGCCTCCGAAGAGTGTAACTTCTTATTTCCACATATATATAAAAATACATATACACATATATGTATACCCACATATGTGTATGTAATATATACAAAAAACAGGTACACATATGTGTCTGTATGTATACACATTATATATATATATATATTTCTATGTCTATATATGTCAAATCTCCCGAAACGAGCCAAGCTCGAAATGTCATTGCCAGGACTCCTGGGCGCAGGAGCTGAATGAGGCACAGGCGGGACGCCCAGTGGTCCCTTTGACCAACGGTCAACCCTTTTTCACGGATATTTGTTTTTAACAACCCCATGGATACTTTGGCGCATGTTGCTTGGATGTTAGGACTTTAACAGCTTTTTGCCAACTAATGGGTTTTCCGTTAAACCACTCAAAGTTCAACTTTTAGCAGGGGAGCAGAAAGCAAGCGAGGATAGGGTGCTATCAATGGATAGGGGAACAGCAGAGGGAAGAAGCAACCCAGGTGCAGGAACTGACGCCAAGAGTGACCAAGAGGACGCCTGTTTCAGGGGTCCAAGCTTTTTTCTTCTCCTGTTTGGATGCTTCAAGCACCAACCTGTGGGGCTATTTCAAGGTGAGTCTCGTCTTGGTGGGGTGATGTTCTTATGTTGGACCCTTGATATCTTAGAAAGGGGACCCCCTCCCAAACTGGCTGGTTATTTCTGCTTGCACTGTTTTGCCGCAACAGCTGAAAGCTTTGGGGTCTCAGCCCAGATAGGCTCCGGGGTGGTCCGGGGCGGCCCTGAGCGAGGCAGAGAGTAGTTGAAGCCGTCTACCCGCCAGCTTCCAACTCCTTAGCGCAGCAAAGCTCCAGTGTTGTGGAGCAGGTTCCTCGTCGATTTTTATTTGCCAACCTGCAAACACCAACAGAAAACGACGCGACAAAAACCGACGAGCCGATTGCGAGCGCAAGTTCGAACGAGCTGGATCCTTTCGGCAATCATTGAAGAGGTTCCAACTCAGGCTTCGATCTTTCTATTTTGTGTTTGTGTTGCTTCTCCACGTTGTTTTCTTCGAAAGACTTTTTGACCAAAAGAAACATATTTGCTTGACATTTGGGACCCGAGGACCTCCCTGAGCGGCACCTGGGGCTCTTTGCTGGGGGCCCAAGTGCCTTTGGGGTCCCGTGCCACGGGATGGGGAAGCCGAATGTCAAAGATTTGGACCAGACGCATCTGTGGTTTCCCTTCAAAAACCCGTCTTGCCGGTGTGCCAAGGTCAAAACTAGAGCCCTCACAATCAACGGGTTTGTCTCAAGATGGTTTCGGACCGCAAGATGGCCGAGGAAGTGCTTTCCCGAGGTTTGTGGGGTTGGCGAAGTTGTTTGTCAAGCAGCCAGTTGCCATGACCAGACACGACCTATCGGACAGAATTGTGTTGGCCAAAAGACGAAGTTGATTTGGGTCTCTTTCCCCGGGCCGAAATACTGGCGCCGACTCGGGGATTACAATCAGTCTGTGCGACGTTCGGCCCAACCAGCCCAACCAGAAGTTGCAGCATATCTGGTCCACGAGTCATGGAGCAAAGCTGCAGCTGTCTTATGGCTTCCCAGCCATACCCAAGATTTTAAAGATCTCTTGGGATCTCATGGGATTAGATCCAATAGGCGATATAACAGTGATTGTACCCTCTATAAAGTGTCCATATTCGATCAACAGCGGAACTAGGGATCCCACGGGATGCGCAAGCGAGGTCGTGGACGTGACGCCGCTCCGCAAGGCCGAGAGGGCTGGAGCTTGGAGAGGGAGATGGAGAGTTTTGATCGGATCTTGTTTGGAACGGGCAGAGTTGGATTATGGTCAATCTTCGATGCAGTCGGCATTGCATTCCGCGCTTTAAGAACATGTGGCCAGGGAGGGCGTCTGGTTGACGATCCCCGTTTGCGTTTCTGTTTTGACTTGGGCGAGTTTCCAAACATGCCGAGAACATGAGTTCCTCTTGGATGGCTGTTGGAGTGGGCTTGGCTGTAGGGGGTAGGCTTCCCAAAAGAACAACCTGGAGCACAAGGCGCCCAAAGGAGACGCTGGCAGGGTACTGCTTTTGGTTCCTTCTCTGGGAGAAAGTTTTGCCGATTGAAGCGCGGCAGTAGAGTGCAATGGTTGCAACTGGCAGGAAGGGGACTTACAAACATGGGGTTCTTAGCCCATGGTTACCAACCGGCCAAACTGAGTATGGGGAAGCTAGGTTCAAACAACACCTGGCCTCCCGAAGATTCCTAAACCAAGTTCCTTTGCGAACTTGAGCAGTACTACTGGTGCAGGTTGGGTTTTCCAAGTGGTTATCCTTTCATGATGGACGGTGCAGGTTTGTTGCTTTTTTTCTCAAGGACCATTCTTTTTTATTTCATTTTTACATCGGAACCGAACAACACAATGACCAGTATTATCCTTAGGAGTAATCTGAAGTTCAAATTGCTGTTGTGCACCCCTTAGTGGGTAGCCCAGGGGTTGCATCCCTGGGTCCCTGGATGGTACCCCCCGTTTGCTGAGAAACCATACCCCGTGTTGGCTACCTCACAACTATGTGTGTGTACAAACACGTATGATGCGACATGATATCATATGATACAATATGATACGATACGATATTTTACGATACTGAACGACTTGGTATGATATGATATGAAATGCTATGAACACATATGATAAACCATGATATGATAAAGCACAACAACACACAATGCAATACCATGCAACACAATACAGTATAGAAGGACACGCTATGATACAATATGAGGCACTGTACCATATTACAATACAACATAATATAGTATACTGTAATACAGCACAATACCTGATCTAATCTAATATGATGCACTATACTGCAATGTGACAGGATATAACATGATATGATACAAGACAGCACGACAAAACATAAGATAACACAAACGGAACGACACACCGCATCACACAATCACATAACATAACACTATATGATATAGTATGACATGATATAATGTAATGTAGCATAGCTTAATACAATATGATAACATGACTCAAAACAATATACTACAGTACGATACATTATAATATTCTACAAGATAATACAATATACGGTGCACTACAAACTAATGTAGCACAACTACAACCATACATGCACACACGCACACACACATGTATGATACTATATCATATAATGCGCACACACACACACATATGCATCTTGAGGTACAACTTTAAACTTTTTTGGGTTGCTTGAAGCTATTCCGGGGTATCTCGAGCACAGTCCTTGGGGTCTCAAGGCAGTTTGGGGCCACCGAAAGGGCCAGGTGTTTGGAGCCCATCCCCATGGCATCATCTTTGCCTTGGTCCAAGTATGGAGTCCAAGGTCCATTGAAGATGGACGTGGGGAACTCCAATTTTCCGACAAAGCCCAAACTCTGAGTTTTCCATGTCCACTGCGCTAACAATAAACTTTGTCTGTGTCTATATATATATATGTATATAGAACCATATATATATACATATATATACTTATATATATATATATATATGTATGCATATGGATTTCTTCCATCCTTGGCTCCGATCTGATTTGATGGGCTCGCTCCGCCAGGCCTTGCTGGCCATGTGCGCCTGCTGCCGGCTCAGGCAGGCGCTGTTTGAGCAGGAGTGCGACAGCGCGCAGTTTGCTTTGTGGTAATACAACAATATTTGATTTTGGTCTTGTAGAAGTTTCCCCTGATTTTGTAATACACTTCCAGTTTCCAGTGATTTTGGTTTTGTAGAAGTCTCTGGAAAGTCAGTTGTGAATGTGTTGAACGTTTCCCTTCGGGATTGCTTCGGGGTTGCTTCGGGGGAGTCACAGCGCCAGGTTGCTGGGCGTGGTGCAGCGCTGGCTGGAGGACGCCTGCGCGCGGCCGCCCAGACTTCACCCGCAAAGCACACCTTCAGTTTTGGCTTCCCGACAAGGGTTGTGTGTGTGTGTGTGTTTTTTTCTTTTTCAGGGGGCACGTCAATGGTGCTGAATAATTACAGTGGACCCCCTAGAAACAATAAAAGGCTATATATTCCCTCATATACCCTATTTCCCTTGTATAACCAGCCGCACGCCACTTCTGCATTGGAACCTTTCCAAACGTTGGAGACAGCACGAGTAACTTGTGTGTGTAAGTTGCGCCTTTGTCTATTTGTGTCCACCCAGAGATTGACCTTTTGCGCAGAAGCGACGCAGCGTTGTGACACAAAGCGGCTAGAGTGCTTGACAGTTCTGGCCACGTGCCTGAGGCCAAGCTGAAAAGCTCCCTTCAGGCAGTGAGTTGGCGGGAGTTGGAGAGAGCGATCTGGGAAGCGTTTCCCGGCCAAGTGCATACCCGGGCAACTGACAAAGTTACTTCATCGTCGATTGCTAGTTTCAAAGACACGTGGAGCCCGCTCCAATTTCCCCCATGGACATGTCCTCTTGGGAAAGCCAGTAATGTTGTTTGGGGCTCACCTGTTGATTATGCACGCGTCAGACCATCCGGTCTGTTGCCCGTACTGGAGATCGGAACAACAAGAGCCCCCCCCCCCCCCGCCAATAGTTGCGTGGGGAATTGATTAAGTCCTCCGCCCCAGGCACAATAGACTGCTGGGCATTTAATTTGACTGAAACTCGTTTGAGCCTCAGCTAACACCTGGGGGAACTGAATTTCTTGTCTTGAACTCCGCGGGGAGTTTGCTTCGCCTTGGGGAGGCACGGCCAACATGCACCTTCGACTCATTTGAAGGGGGCTTGGCATCTTTTCACGTGCTTGGAGAACCCCCTTCCAGGGAAAGGGTCAGGGAGCGAACAGCCACGACAAGTGTGTAGTTCTTCTCTTGGGCCTCCTTTTGCGGACACAGAAAGTCGGACCTCTTTGATGGCTCAACTTGAAGGCTCAGCCACCATTCGTCCGACTTGTTGGGTCCAAGTTGCTCGGGTTTCACAAAAGAGGCAAACGCTTTCGACAGGTGAAGAGTGGTGAGATCGTGATGTCCCCGAAGCAGCCGGACGAGCTTCACAGCGCCATCGAGGCAACTTCCTTGTCTCAACCGTCCCGGTCGGGCTCCTCCAATGGATCTAAACTAGATTTTTTTCGATGATGATGGAAGTGGACACAGGGGTTTCGGAAGACTACCATCATCCTCGAAAGTTTTGTTCACTCTCACGACTTTGGGAAAAAGGTAATGCCAAAAAGGGGGCATGGGCTGCCAGTGAAAGTCAGCCAACTCTTCGAGGCACACGACACTAGCGCTTGACTGTCACAGTCTGTTGCACCAAGAGTGGCACCTTAATTCGGTCACCTCTTGCTGGTGCATGCCCTGCTTCATTTCTGCTTTCTGGTAGCTGCCGATGTGCTGTGTGACATAGCCAGGAAGTTCCAGTTTGCCTCACATGATGTGTGGAACGTAAGCTGAACAGCACGCAACACACGGCCACACGTGAGCGCTACGTATGTTGCGACAGGCTGTGTTTATGATGGCTCCTGCGCAGGCCATTCTCTCCAGAAAACACACACTGACGCAACCAGAGTTACCACGCACACAGACATCGCCACCCGCCTGCAGCATTTGGCCGCGCATGTTTGCAGAACTGACCAGCGCTACTGACCGCACTGACCGGGTGCTGCAAGCTTTCGGGCTTGGCTTCAGGCCGTGAAGAGCCTAGATCCCTTCCTGATGAAGATCACCCCAGTGCTGGCGGGGGGGGGTGGCGAAGGGAGGACTGGGAAAAATCGGTTTTTGAGGAATTCTTTCTGTGAGCTCCTTGGAGGGTAACATATTCATGGCCATGGCCCATATTGGTTTTGGGTTGATGACGTTTTTCTAGCTGGAGCCTTTGGGTCCCTCTTGGCTTCTTATCCACTGAATCAAGGGGACTCCAAGTCTTCCAAAGTCCTTTGTCAGACTCCACTATTGTTGGAAGGAGGTGGTTCGCCAGTTGAGCCACAATGAAACTCGGGTAGAGAAAGGGGAGCAGCCGCCTTTTTAATTTCCTACATGGTTTTGGGTAGGCCATTTCAATGCCGGTCGGTTTTGATCATGACTCAGTTGGGGTGAACGTCAGTCAGGGCCTCACTGAAATTGAAACCACCGTCCTCTGGTTGGAACAGGCCGAATGTCCGTGCTTGCGCCTGCAAAATGTTTTCAACGCAACCAGACCAAGTGGGGGCTGTTTAAACAACGGGGTGCGAAACATACTCATACAAGGGGGCTGCAAGGTGGGGCTGGGTACCACTCTGTTTAGTGGGAACCAGGCTTCTTGAGGAAACATCTGTTGCAAAGCAACATGAGTGCTGGTGCTTCCTTGGTCTGGCGGATGGTTGGAAGTCGCAAATCTGTCCTGAGACGAAGCTTCGACCTTGAGTTCGGGATGTCTTGACAGGTGGACCGTTGCTAGGCTCAGCATCGCCAATCTCCATTTCGCGCGTCTTTTCAACCAAGTTAGGACCCATGGTCCATCTTAGGGACAAGTGCAGGGTTCTGACCTCCTCGGGCAATGCCTTTCAGCCGTTCATCCCAGAAAGGCGGTTTTAATCAGGAGTCTAAGAATAAGAATCCCTTCTTAGAAGGCTCCAAGAACCTTTCCTAAGAGCAGGGGGCCTTTAGTTTTTGTGCCTATATTGAATGACAACCCTGTTTTGGTTCGACTATCCCCTTCTTTCCAAGGGTGCTGCATGTCAGAACATGGCAACAAGAATTTGAGTCCTCTCCCGCAAGGATGATGTGTGAAAACGGAAAGGTGGTCAACCTTTTGGGCAGAATCCTACACCCAACAAGGTCTCCGGAATGGTTGGTCAGCGTTTCCTCTTCTCCCTGTTGGGAATGCTCATACGTTTCCCGAAAGCCCGGTGAAGGGTTCTTCCGGTAAACTCGCCAGCCTTATCGCACAGCCAATTAGCACGACAGAACATTCACGAGAGCACATGCAGAGCAAGATACACGACAGGACATGCAGAGCAAGATGCGCAAGAGGTCAGGCAGAGCAAGTAGCAAGAGCAGCAAGTTGCACGAGCCAACTTGCACGAGAAAGCTCGCACGAGAAACGTGGACCCGAAGGTAAGATTAGTCTCTTAAGGCAGCACGGCGGGACAGAACCCACCACACGAACACGACACTCTCTGCGGGGATCGGCGTTGTCGATGTGCAAAAGATTGACGACTTGTTGGCGTGGTTAATCGCACAAAATGCTAGTCAAATGCTGCTTTTTCTAGTCGGAACGCGGGCTTGAAAGTTTGTCTCGTGGTTTGCGTGCTTGCTCTTGGAAGCGAGCAGCCCCGGGCTCGGTCTCCGCGGCTTCTGAGTTAGAAAGTCAGCAGCGCGAAAGTATCTCGCAAAGTGCACTTCTGCAGCTCCGGCTGGAAAATCGCGAGCGTAGCACGCGAATTACACTTTCGCAGCTTCCGCTGGAAAACCGCAACTTTCAAGTACGAAAGTAGTACGCGAAGTATGCTGTCAGAAAGCTCCGGCTGGAAGATCGCCACTTGTAAGTACCTACGTAGTACGCGAAGTACATTGTCAGAAGGCTCCGGCTGCAAGATCGCGACTTGAAAGTGCGAAAGTGCTGCGCGAAGTACACTTTCCCAGGTCCGGACCGACAATCGGACTCACGTCGAAAGGTTGCTGTGTTGTGGTCAGCGCTGTGCGCAGAGAACTTGGGAACTTGCTCGTAGAAACTTCTTGCGCAGCGTAACTTGCGCAGAGCACTTTTACACGCGCAGCAACCTGCGCAGAACACTTGGGCCGAGCGCTTGCGCAGAGCAACGCTTGCACAGAGACCGAAGCTTTTCAGTCGCAGAAGGATATGTGTAAACACGTGTGCGGCAAAGGTTTGGCATGAAAATGTATGGGGAGTCTGTGCAGAGATCTTTACCTCGGAGCCGCCGGGGGGGGGGGGGGGGCTACAGAAATCTGCAGCTGCCACTTGCCCATGAAAAGAGAAGCAAACACACATGCGTGAAACCGACGCTCGCTTTCCATTATGCTTGCGGGCCACCCGTGCTTCTAGTTTTCCTTTTGGACGGTCTGAAGGTAGCATGTAGACCCTGGCCAGGCCTCGATCCGTCAGATGTTCGAGGTCCTGGAGAGCCGCTTCCATCAGGCGAAGTCCTTGCGCCGGGGCTTGCCTTCAGTTTTACGCTCTCTCGTTTGGTCTCTCGAAACATCTCTCTTTGGAATCTTCTCAGTCCCTCTTATGATTTCTCGTCTTTTGTTCATCTTTCTCTTTCCTTCTCTTTCTCATTTGGGGGTGTCTTTATTCGGGATAATTACCCTATTGGGTGGTTCTGAAGGAAAGCCAAAAGGAAACACACACATTTTTTGGGGGTTCATTTTCCTTTTGGCAGACTGATTTCTCAAACGACGCTTATGGCCCGAGACCCTTCCGCGCTTGCCTCGCTTATGAAGCAGGTGCCGCGGGCTCTCATCAAGCGATGGCCCGGGCCCCGTGGCAGGGACTACATGGAAGTTGGGAACCACAGGTTTTGCATTTTGTCTTGTTGCTTGATGTCTTGGCTGAAAACCAGCACACGTGAGTGGGGAGTCCCATGTGTTGAGACAAATGAACTCCAATCGACGTGTGGCCGTGCGCTTTAGGTATGAGTGCATCCACGCGGTGCCAGACCTCCGGGACCGTGCGGAGAAGTGGCGCAACATCTTCCGCAAGGAACGGGGGAGCGGGATGCAGCAGGGTGTCAAGCCTAGGGCCTGGCTTGAAGGGCTTCAGTACATAATCAGATTGGTCGGTCCCTTTTTGGAACTTGACTCACAACTGGACAATGGTCAATCCAAAACTTTGTGAGCCGAGCCTGTGCCCAAGTGAATAGTGATGGTATTGCTGGTGGTGGTGGTGGTGGTGGTGATGGTGGTGGTGATGGTGGTGATGGTGGTGGTGGTGGTGGTGGTGGTGATGGTGGTGGTGGTGGTGGTGGAGGTGGTGGTTGTGGTGGTGGTGGTGGTGGTGGTGGTGGTGGTGGTGGTGACTATGAGATGGCGGTCGTTGCGGCGGTGGAACACACATCCTTATGCATGCTCAGTTTAAGGCGTGACAAGATCTCAAAGCAGAAAACATGCGGTCCATAGGTCTCAAGTGTCTCTCGCCTTTATCATCAGACAGGTCACTGATAATGCTATCGTTTGGGGAGGACACCCAAAGTCCACAGGGGGCCCATCCTGTTTACCCGTGTCCGTTTCGAGTTGTTTTGTCCGCTGCTCCGATACTCTCCCAGCAAACTGGCCCTCCAGATGTCACAGTGGAAAAGAATGTACTGCTCGAGTCGAGCTTACAGCTGACACCCGCGAACCATGTTATGCTGGAAAGGGCGAACTCTGAATGCCACACCTTGCTTCAGGACCTTCGGGGTAAGTTCAACATGAAGATCGCGGAAAAGGCCAAGGTCCTCTTGGCGGCAGCCCGAGCGATCCGATCTCCGGCTCCATCCAGTCGAGGCAATCATGAAAGTCCACTGGCATCATTGGTGGAAAGTGTGAAAGGCAAGCTTCTCGTTACCTATGATAGTGCTAACTATTTCCTTGGGATCTGATCTGTTCGATAAGCCAGCATCATCATGCGACCTCGATAATTGAAGGTTAGGCTTCATTCTCAAAAAACACTTATGCTTTGCTTTGGGCACGTATCATCGGGTGCAATCTCTGGCGGGCCTGAGGCACAAGTGGAAGAGTGCAGGCTGGTGTTGGAGGAGTACGCTTGCAAGGCTGGGAGAGTCTCCAACGGGCTCGCTCTCTGAGCGCCCAAGGCTTCCTTCCGTTTTTGTAGCCCGGGCTCTGTTGCCCCGGTTCCATGGGGATCAAAGCGAGGCCTTGGATCTCAGCACACGACCAGACTCGGAAAAGTCTCGTCAAGGGACGAGCCAAGGGGTGTGACTTGAGGTGTCGCTCAACAAGGCCGAGCCGGAGACTCGGGATCCGGTCCGTTGGGGGGTCGCTTGCCATTCAACGACCCGAAGGTTGTAGCAGGCAGCACATGTTTGGGCAACCCAAAAAGACCTTCTGTCACATACGCCGTGTTTGAGGCAACCCAAGCTTGGTGACAAAGGGGTCTCCACCCATGAAGGTCCCTACTGGGGGATTGCCGTTCCGTTCCGGTTTTTGAGCAGCGCACTTCGCCAAACACCAAGACTCGTCGTTTTTCTCTTAGGTTTTACTACAACAAGATGAACAAGTTGCAGGAGCGTGTCGCCAAAGTCCAGGAGCAGGCCATCTTTTGGGTCGTTCGGTTCGCAGTTTCCAGGGCCACCCACTAGAATAGAAACCATTTCTGGGTGGGGGTTCCTTTGTGCAGCCTTAGGCAGGGTTACTACCCGGTCTGTTTGCCTGCTATTGTGGATGGGATCCACTGAGATAGCTTTTCTCTTTCTGGGGTCGGTTGTCCCTCCCTTATGCAACGCTTCGTACTCGTCGATGGCTTTTGCAGGTGGAGAAGCAGCACGTGCACGAGGAGATGATGGAGCGAGTCCGGCGTGGTTTGGACTGTGATTCTTCGAGTCGAACGGCCCTGGGCAAGCAAGAGAACATGGGGTTTGGGGGGGGGAAAGGAAGGTGCAGTCGAAGGATGTGTTTTGAAGTTTCGGGCGGCGCGGATCTTTTTTGCGAGTCGCGCCAGGATGCCTCTGTCGGAGTTTCCAGGCCTGGCGGCCACGGTGAGGTCCTTGGCCGTTTTCCAGGGGTCCAACTCTCGTCGGCGGCCTGTTTGTGCTGGGAAAGGCCGGTGCTGCTCAGATGTCCATTGTTGGTGCGATGTCTTTTCGGGACATAAGCCTTGCCTGGATTTTGTTGGAAGGTCAGCCCGAAATTGGGTCCCGAACGCCCAGGCCGAGCAGATTGCGCCGTTGCTGGAGCTTTGGTACCTCGCCCATGCAGCCTGGCTTCAGCTGCTTTGCCAATCCGTGGTCAAGGGGCTTGGGGCTCAACCTGCAAAACCCATTCCCTTCCTCCCACTGACATGGAAGCTGACGGGGGAGGTTGCCTCCAGGAAATTGATCTTCTAGGCACCTCCCAGGTGTTTGCGGGAGGGTACCCTGATAGTATTTTGCCCCGTTCCTTTGAATCCAAGACATAAGCTTCAAGCTCTCTCCCGTCGAGGAGTGGATCCAGTGGAAGGATGAGATCCTTTTCGGCGAGTTCGCCTGGGCTGCCAGCTCGCTGCTTCGCCTTTTTGCTGTTTGGAATCGACTTGCATGCGCCGCAGCTTTTATGCCCGGAAGTTGAGTTGAGACCGACCTAAAGTGCCGACGGGGAGGCCCGTGAAGATGCAACCCACAGCCAAGGCAGCCCATGACTTGCACACACCCCGGCTATCCCGCCCTGGCTTCCCAAGCCACCTACGAATCACCATGAACGGCATGGGCTTCGGGGAGCAGGGGCAGCAGTCCTCTCAGGCGCGGCATGGGAGTCCATGGGAGTCCTTAGTCTTTGATGAACGGATGGCACTGGTCGAAAGCTCGGTTTCATTTCATCTAGGGCCATCTATTTTACCAAAAGGACACCTATGACATTATGACCGGGAGGCTTCCCGGCGCGATTTCTTTTTCTTTCTTTCTTCTGCTTTAGGACTGCTCCATCCACATCTGCACCATTTGCCGAGCTCCGATTCGGATCTCCTACTTTGTGCTGACCTCGGGTGGAACAGTGGAGCATTCGGTCTCAAGCGAATTTGAATTGTGTTGCAGCCAAGCGCCACATGGCCAACCAAATATCCAGGTATTATCCCTAATTCGCAGCGCAGATAGACACATCCTGCAGGGACGAGATTCCAACTCAGGTTGGCATCTTCTTTGTGTCCATGTCTTAGTGATTCGGTGCCTGGCCAATGTGCTTGCTTTTCAGGCCAGAACCTCTGAGGTATGAGCTGGTGAACATCGGTAAGCAGGGTGGTAGCAACGATGACATCCTCTGGCAGGTGCGCCAACACGGCGGTTTGTTCCCAGTCTTTGCGCGATTTTTGTCGGGGAGATGGATGCTCTGGAGGGCACGCATCTGCAGAACAGGGTCTGAGGTGTTTTTGAAAGGGACACCCAAAGGAAAACAACCATTTTGGGGGGTCCCCCCAAAAAGACACACCCCCCGATCGCCACATGGCCTCGAATGATAACTTGCGTTGTGATGTTTGTAGGTCGGAACCCTGTCAGGTGCCGCAATGGATCAAACAATCGGAGTCGATTCTATTGGAATGGCAACCCACTTGTCCGTTGAAGCAAAAGGTTTGTATTAACCCCAACCCATTTCCTGCTTGGGGGGCTGTCAGGTGCTGCGGGCCTGCTGCAACGAGGCGGTCTTGCTCCTGACAATCCTCTGCCTGGCATCCCAAAATCCAGCCTGCCTGCCCCCTCGGAGGTTCAAGGGGAATGGAAATGCATCGGTTCCCCGATCTGCCCCAAAAGCAGGGTACGTGCCCGCATTGGGATGCCGGTAAGACTTGTGATTGGTCTCAGGGGCGAGCGGTGCGCAAGTTGGTGCCCTCGTAACGTCCCGTGGCAAGCAGCTTGACAAGATTGGAACCACTGGGCTTGCCATCTCGAGCTGAGGTCACGAGTTTGGCCACGGCAACATGGCCAGGTATCTGGGCGGCGAGATTAGTGCCTTGGAAGAATAGAAAGGCGGATTTGGTTGAATGGGAAGCGGGGAAGTGGGCAGATTTTTTGTGCTTGCCGTCAAAAGTGCTAGTGTGGTGCTCCACATTTGACGCCACAGTCTCTTTATGTCTGCGGAGGCGTCTTGGCAGATCCGCCGATGTGAAACAAACCGCCGCAGTCGACCAGTGCTGCAAACTGCGTGGCTCTTTTGGGCTGGATCTTGGGCATTGTGACATCGCTTTTGGTGGGCCCTTGTGCGACTTAGGCCATATTCTGCTTTGGGTCTTTGGAGGCATCTGCTTCTCCACACGCCCCAGCTGCTTGGCGGCAATTCCAAGAATTCTGGAAGGATTTGAGGTGGCCCTACCCAGCATATTTTTGTCCGTGCCCTGTCCTAACAAGGGTCTGCGTATATTATGTACAAATATATATATATATATATACACACATACATATGTATACATATGTATACATATTTTTCTGCAATCGCTTCCATGCCTCGATTGCGACACTGTCAGCTAATAGTCATTTCTGCAGCAATCAACTTCCGGCAGATCTGGGTTTCCGGCCTCATGTCTGTGCGACTTACAAAAAGAGGCCCTTTGCTTTTCCCTTAAAAACAACCCAAAATGATCGCCTCCAAGAACGACACCCCCCATGCAAATCGCCAGGGAATGACTCGGCGGACAACACCAAGCTGCTGCGCAACGACCTGCTGATCGTGGCAGCAGGACCCCCAAGCAAGTACTGGACCCCTCGAAGTGCAAGCGGTTGGCAATTCACTCACATTAGTGTCCTTGAAACAACAACTGCCCTGGACGTGGCGCGGCGCTGTTTAGTAGCGCAACTGCATGTGTTTGTCCAAGCCCTACATGGAGGCGCCTTCTACTCTGCCCAAGTTGGTGTCCAATGGATTGAACATTTTGGCGTTTGAACAGTCAAGTACTCTGAGCTCAAGCCCAATTCACACCTTCAACGGCTCTTTCTTTGACAAGTTAAGCAGGGTTGGTCCCTGAACAGATTCTACCAACTGGTTTTTCTTTAGGGGCCACCATGTTCTTCCTTCGTGCCGGATTTAGTTAGCACTCCAAAGCCACCCCTCGGTGAGGACCCTCCACGCACTTTGTGCAGGCGCCTGCTTGGGCACTGAGCCTTGGCATCCGATTTGAGATCCGTTGGCTCTCTGTTTTTAGATTTGTTTGTCTGTTTTTGTCTGTTTTTGTCTTCTCATGAATGGTTGGTTGTCGCCGCACCAAATGGCTGGCGTTCCTTCCGGTGTCCCTTTAAACCCAGACTTGGGAGCTCACCGCATATTTCCATGGGACAAAGGGTCTGGCTCGGAAGGCCTGGCTTGCTTCCGATCCCGGCGGCGAGCTCTGTCAGGATCCTATGGCTCCTCTTCTTCATCATCACTTCTAAGGTGCTCCGCAGCCTGGGGCGCCTCTCGCGGTGTGCCACGTCAAGACCCTCATTTTCTTGAGAGGTTGTGGTTGTGGGGTCGGGCTACATTAAACGTCATGATTGTAGGAGCAACGTGCTAGAAATTATTAGCCACTTATGTGATATAGTATATATACATATATATATATATATATATTTATCCACATGTATATGAGGGTGAGGGACAGTTGATTTATCTTGAAAGGACCGCGTGCCAGGCTTTTCACCTGTCCTGTTTTTGGGGTTTTCAAGTGACATTGGACGTGTCCGCCGTTGCGAGACAACCTCAAGGCGACGTTTGGTTGTATTTTTGGCGACCTATCGCGATAGTCTTTGTGGCGGAGAACGCGTTCAACATATTCACCCTCAGTTCGCCCGATATTCCGATATCCCGATATCCCCACTTCCGAAAGGGAAAGAGAGCGGGGATTTGGATTGTGCAAGTATACGCAGGGGTCGGACATATTATGAGGCTGTACTTCCGGTTGGTCGCAGAGCTGAATCGGTTTTCTCCGCTGTGAAGCCCATCTAAATGCTGGAGGGCTCAAATGCGCCCTTTGGCCAAGCGGTCAGGGCGGCGACACGGGCTACGACTCCCCTTGGGAGGCAGTGCAGGCTGCCATCAATCCCCTGGGAGGCGCGGAGCGATTTTTTTTTGATCCGAAGCCTGAAGCCCCAGCTCTTCACTTCGACCGAGTTTTGTTGTGTTCGGGTTTCCGGGGGAGATTTTCAGGGAACTCTCCGGCCAAAAACGGAGGCAAGGCGGAACATGGCAAAGCGGTGGCTCCTCGATGGGGACCTGGCCTGGCTCGCGGCCTTTTTCCACCTTTGCCCTCAAAATCAGATGAACCCCTCTGGAGGTCTGGGTCAGGGCTTCCGTTGCTCGTCATGAGGTGTGGCTGTGAATCCTTCACAACAAGTAGCATTGCCAACGTATCAGAAACATGGTTTGGCGAATCTCATGATGATTGGCTCTTTCTACAAATACGGGACCCTCCCCCACAACCACTGGCCCGCACATGCCTGGTCAAAAGACTTTGTGTTTTGCTTGGGGGCATCCCAGAAGGAATTTAGACAACCATCATAAGTCGCCAGGTGTTTCCACAAAAGGAGCCAACGACGTCATGATCCAATTGTGAGGTTTGACCAGAGTTTGCCTGTCTCATTTGTCAGATTGAAGGCGCCAGGCTGGAGGTTTTTCTATTTACCCAAAGGGGACTCCATCTCCATGTCGCCCTGTGAGGCTATTACAACCCGTGGAGGTCCACCATGGGCGAATGGACACTGCTTGCTTGGAGCGTGGTCCAGAGCGCCATCCAGCTTAACGTGGCGCCTCGGCAAGGTGAGACTGGAGCGGTGGTCATCCCGACGCTTGGGGAGAGATGACATGGTTTGGGTTGGTCTGAAAACAGAAGAGTCCTAAAAGGGGTGGGCCTCTCCTTGGTTTTTTCCTTGCAATCCGAAGGGAAAGCAAGACGCGCCCATTTACAAGCAACGGTTGAGTTGAAACATCCAACGAGTCGCCTGCTACAGTGGGACCTGGGAGTCTGGGCTGGCAAGCCCCAAGGAAAATGCCGTTCAGAAGTCACTGATCCCCCGGAAGTGGACGGCATCGAATCTTTCGCCGGGCGAGGAGTAGACTCCTATGCTGTGGACCGATCCATGCAGCGGATCTTGTCCAATACAATCCTTGAGCTGTGACTCTCCAGCTGGGCCCTTTAGGAGAGATTTGTGCCACTCTCCATCCGCTTCTTTGCGGGGTTGACTTGTCCCTCAGCGCCAAGTTTGCGGAATGCGTCTAAAATGCAACCCTTGAAGTGGCATGTGTCTGTTTTTCTTGGCTTGCCTTTCAGCACCAACCCATGAACAAGAAAACACACCCCATTATTGGCTCTTTCTCAAAGTCATCCCCCCCAAGCGGTAGGCTTAACACTATCACCTTTTGGTTGCCAATATCAAGTGAGTTTCCTTGGTGCGAGGTTCAAAGAAGAAGCATCATCCGCCCGACGAATTTGGGGGGCCCGGCTTTTTGTTTGATCGTTTTGAGGCCCTCTTCATCTTCAACGTCTTCTTCCCCATGTACCCAGCTGATGGCGCCAAGCTGATGGCCTGGGGGACCCAGATTCTCAGAATGGGCCCTGGAAGTCAGAGCCACGGATTTTTCAGGGTCCAACCCTGATTCACAGTTGTTCCTGTGTGGCACAAGCCTGAGGTCAGCGTTAAAAGGGATGTGACATCAGTGCTTATTCTTAACCTACATTGGAGCTTGTGCATTTGTGATTTTGGTGGCTCCTGGTCTACGTAGTGGGCCCAATACATTCCAGGCCCCCATGATGCGCAGCGATGTCCTCGGCCAAGGGGGGCCTTTCGATGCAGAGAAGGCACAGCGCCTCGTGCTCTACATCAGTGTCGTGACCATCTTTGCATTTGCCGCACGAAACCTACCTGGCCCCTTTCTGCCGATCGTGATGCTCGAGCAGTTCAAGCAGCGAGAGAGCATGGTTGGAGTTGTAACTGCCGCCTACCCCGTGGCAGCCTTAGTTGCAACACCTTTTGCCACCAGCTGCCTCATGAAAACAACACGGATTATCCGTGCCCACTGCTTGGGCCTCATGCTCATGGCAGGCAGCAATGCCATCATGGCAAGTGCAACGCACTTGCTGGGCATAGTTGGTCCGTGCAGTGCCACCTTGGCGATCGTGATCTTCCGGATGCTGCAAGGCGTAGCATTTGCCTACTACATGGGCGCCAATACCACGCTTATCACTCGCATTTTCCCCAAAGACGTGTCCTACATCGTGGCCCTTGTGGAAGTCTTTGTGGGAGTTGGTGCGCAGCTGGGCCGCTTGTTTGGTGGAGTGATCTATGACACCGCGGGGTTCGCGGCTCCATTCTTGCTGGTTGCCGGCCTGCAGGCTGCGACGGCGTCTTTCGGCTTCGTTTGCTTCGGCGTGAACGAAGGCGCCGAGGAGTCGGACGAGCCTCGCGGAACCGCCGCGCCGGCGGTGACTGCAGCTCCAGTGCGGTGGCGCGCGCTGCTGGTTCCACGGGTATTCCTGGGCATGTTCGCAGTCTTCCTGAACTTCTTCCAACTTGGCTTCTATGATACTACGCTGTCTCCGTTTCTGAAAGATCATCTTCAATTGGACGGCACTACTAGCATCAGTGTCCTCTTTGCACTGCGAAGCCTCAGCTACCTCACCTTCTCGTACCTTTGCGGACAGTTGATGAGACGCCGGGCAGTCAGCTTTGAGGTGCTCATTCTTCTTGGCGCAACATGCTGCACAACAGCCTGCATTCTTATCCCGCTGAATCCCGGCGACTTCGTGACTTGGGGACGTTCCCATGTGGGTATTTTGTTATTTGAAACCATGTCATTGATGGCAGGTTCTGCCGGGTGTGCGTTACTTTTCATTCCCTCGCTGCCCATCATGCAGCATGGAGTGCGACATCTGGGCACAACGGCCATCGAGCAGACCACGCCGCTCTTCATGGCGATGATGTCGATCGGCGAGGCCATCGGCCCGATCTTGGGTGGTTGGTTGGTCCAAAGCTTGGGCTTCCAAGTTTCTTCGGCCATCGTTCTGGTGCCATTCGCCATGCAGATCCTGTGCTCCTTTTCGGTTTGGCTGGCTCTAGGAGGTGCAGTGGATGAGGACACACATGCGAAGGCTGTGCAGCTCACGGACCTGAAAGACACTCGGGCGTATCACCCTCTAGTGGACGACAAGAATTCGGGATTTGAAACCGTGGCAAATGCCACGGACTCTCCCAGTCATGTTTGATGGGCACCCTGCTGCTCTATCCCAATACCCTTTGAATTTGCTGTCCGAAAATGCAGATGGCTTTGAACAAAGATTAGCCAGCTTGCTAGTGGGCCAAAGTTTGAGGCACAATTTTGGCAAGCTCGGAGTCAAGCCATCTACACTGTGGAAGTGCACGAGAACAAATGTTCACTGGAGCCTTTGCGCTGGCAAGAAGAAAACAAAGTGTAGATTGTGAGCACTTATTGTTAAGTGTTCTTTAAAGGCCAGCTTGAGAGAGACTCTGACCGGTGCACCGCTTTGACTGAGGTTACCAGCCTGATGTTCTTCTGCGGCGTCACCCCCAGGAAGGCAGAAGGGTTAGACCCGTCCGCCCGGGTCTCTTTGATTTTGGTGACCCAGACAGGGCTTGCAAGGAGTACGGAGTGCAGATGCTTGGGGCTATTCGGAACCTCTTTTCAGGACGCGAGACAGGTCAAGTTGTTGCAACCTTCATTGATTAACCCCTTTCAAGGCCTTAGCAGGGGCTTATCCTTGGCGTATCCATGGATAGTCCCCCCCCCCGTAGGCCGTCCATTAAATTGCTTCGAGGAGTCTTCTTTTGGGACTCTTTTTTTGGCACATCGAGAGCCATGTGGACTAAAATTCAAGCACCCCGAGCCTCCGCTTGGCTCAGCTTTTCGGAACTGGGCTTCAGGGGGGTGACCGTGGTACTGGACATTCCGTCGACTTTTTGCCACAGGCGTCAATGGTGCTCATTTGCACCTCCGTCCCCTGCGGCCTGCTGATGATCGACACCTGGCTGGGGGGGTTCGGGTGGGGCTTAGGGTTTGGGCGAAGGGCCATCTGATAAGTGGGTAACCCCGAAATGGCGTTTCCAACAGCTCAAAAAGACAGACTCAAGTGCGACGTTGTTGGGACATCTTTTCGGTTGAAGGGAAAAACAGTGGAGAGGGTTGCAGCAGAGTCATTTTGCACGACCTCGTCAAAGCATCCGCGCCTAAAGCTCTTTTGGTGAGGGCCATATGAACCTTCCATCATATTGGCACATTTTGAGCACTCACTCGATCTTTTCAAGCGCAGTTGCCAACTTCAAACTTTTCCTTTTAGTACACAACTTTTTTTTTTTTTTGGGGGGGGGTTCGGGATTCCTTCGGTTTCAGCCGGATTTTTTGGTGCCGAGGCGTGGGCGGTGTGGGGCCTGATCAAAGCGGGGCCCAGCGGCATCCTGGGGAGCCTCATGGGCTGGATGGGGGTCATGAGCCTCATGGAGGCAGGGGGGGGGGGGGCTCCATGGCTCCATGGTCGTTCCACGAGAAATCCGGAGGGATCCATTGAAGGGATGGACCAGGTAGGTAGGGTGTGAGAAATTCAGAGGGAGGGTGTTTCTTTCTTGGGATGTACTTTTCAGGTCGATAAAAGTTGCCACAGTCGCCATTGATGAACATCTCATTCAGATGGGGTTTTTGATTAATTTTGCTATGTGTAGGGTCGCGAGTATGGCTAGAGTGTATGTTATTTTAAGTGACATATCAAAAACATAGCAATCTTGTCTGGTTTAGTGCCTCATCATTTTGAGGGCCTGAACACGAGCCGCATTGGCCTGGTATAAAGCGACACCAGCCGTGAGGGATTGGTTGACGGGGGATTTGGCCCAGGGCACTGGTAGTTTGTACAGCTTGGGTGAAAGTAGACGGCACAACCTCCCCATGTAGGTTTTAGCATCCTCCCCAATTGCAGACAGGAATAGGCACCCTGGTGTAGTTGGGAACCCCTCTCAACACCCATCCCTAGGATGGGCATGTGTCCCCTTGCTCGACCATTTCTCACAGCCGGAGACGAGTGAATCTGAAGGCATGGGGCACACGTCCGTCTCCAGGCTTGGCGCATTTGGAAGCTGCGCAAGGCGCGACCCGGGGTTTGGCAGACAAGATGATCGAAGATGCACCATGTTCATTTCTTCTTTTCTTTTTTTTTGGGGGGGGTTGAACAACTCTTGATGTGCTGGTTGGATGCAGCTGCTTGGCAAGCAGGTTGTAACCGTGCTTACAGGTCAACCAACCCCTCTTGTCACGCTTTTCAACCTGATTATAGCCTACTCGCCAAGTAGGTTGGATCTACATCCCACTCGGGGCTTCGGATTTGCCTTGCGCCGAGGCGAGGCAGCTGAACACGCATCCACTCTTCGAGGCACGGATGGAACTGGACCCCACAGGAAAGGGCTGGTTCCTTACAACTGCAGACCTTTTCGACCAGAACGAGGGTCCAAGGGATATGACAAGATTCAACACCACCATCATCGTCTTGTTTCATTCTAGGACACCATTCATACCTTTGGGCCTGCGGCCTCTAGCCGGCTACGCCTTTCTGAAGGCACAGCGATCTGCGATGCAAAATTCGCCCTTAACATGGCATGTGACTTTATTGCGTGAAATTATACCAAGTCAAGTCATTTTATTGTGTGTGAACCGTATCCTATGTCATGATATGTCTGGTTAGATTATGCATTTTGCCCACTCCAGCCATCAACATATCCAGATGATGCTGGGATGCCAGCTTTCTGAGCCCCAGTATGGCCCCAACCGAGTCAAATCACATGCAGTCGCGCGCGCGCGCGCCAAAGGCCCCAGAACGACCAGCCGAAAAAGAACAGCTCACAAGCCAGCCCGGAAACGCAAACGCAACAAAACACTGTAATTAGCAGCGTTTTGTGGCCGGGCGTGCGCGCGCGCACGCCACAAGGCCCAAACCCCAAGTGGGAAAAAAACAAGGACCGCGCAGCACACGAGCCAGCCACAGCAGAAGCAAAACAATCAGAGCGTCAGCCCAGCGCTCAGCATAGCAGTTTTTGACGGGATTTACGGCGTTTTGTAGAGCAAGGGCCCAGCATCGCCGGCATGCCCGGCAGCGCTTGGCACCAACATGCGCGAAAATGAGCCTTGCTTATATCCCTGCGGCACCTTCTAAAAACAGTGCTGCATGGGTTGAGAGGCCTTTTCGAAGGAAGTCTCGGTGATGCAGACCAAGCCCCGCTGAAGCATCACCCAGGCCCAACCCCAGACGCTCATGATGTCAGCCACACGGCCTCAACCCTGCACACACGCCATGTTTTGCGAGCGCTTCCCCCAGGCAAGCAAAACCGCAAGCCTGAGCTGGTGATGCCGGCTCAGCCACAGCGTGCCTGAAACACACAAACCCAAGCCAGGGCCCAGGCGGGGGGCCAAAGCGTGCAAGGAGCATAGCAAGCGCACGGCCTCAGAACGAGCGGAGTTCAGCGGCCCAACTAGTTGGGAAGGGTGCCAAACGGCAAGCGCTAGGCAGGGCCCAGCAAAACTCGCCAACAGCTAGCCGCAGCTCGCAAAAGACATCGGCAGCGGTAGGGAGAGCAAACCGCCGTAGGCCCAAAGCCTGTTGGTCTCTCATGGGAAATCGCAGGTCTCAGAAAGAACCAAGCAAGCGTTGTAACGCCCCCAATTTGCGCTCAATGTCCATGGAACATATGGTGTCCTGGATTTTACGATCCTGATTGGATTGCTTTTAGAAATCAGAATGAAGAGTTTCCTATACTTTGTTGTCGATAGTTTTTAACATCACCTTTTGGTCCAACTCAAGCGAGTCCCTTTGAAGAAGTGCGTTTTTTGGGAGGGAGGTGCGTGCCAAGACAATTGACATAAGGACCCCTTTACCTCCGGTGGGCAGGGATGGTCAGCAACCTCTCAAAGAATTTAGCCGACGATTCCAAGTAAGGGGCCGGGCCCTCTTAAGGGGACCATGGCCAGCAGCTTCAATCGTGACGCATTAAACTCCGCACATTTTTGCAGGTCGCCAAGTCCTGGCGGCGTACCGAGCGAGACAGATTTGGCGTGGTGCATCGCATCAACCAGTCGGCGCTTGGCCCAGATTGCACAGTTGCAACCTTTGGAGCATGAGTTTGATTGAAGACCCTTTGGTGGACATCGCTTAGGTGATTCATGCCCCAACCACTGTTGAGGTGGTTCCCGATTAAAGTTCATAGCCTTTTGAGACAAAATCTTTTTCGCCTTAGGGGCGCCACCTCCCTTGGGGGGCGAAAAAAGTCCTCAGGACTTCGACGACGACGAGCCGCTGACGCGGGGCGGCTGCTGGCGCAACCTCTGCGCTGTGTTTAGAGGCGGCGACAGCGACGAGTCGCCGCGGGGCGCCTGTTGCGGCTCGGAAAGCAGGAAGGCACATCCCAATTCGCAACCAAACCCAGAGGGCACATGGTTGGCAATCATATAGGTGCCATATCACCATCCTAAGGGTTGTACTCATGTAACTGGTTTGTGGGGTACTGTAGGGGTTAGACAGGGGGTCCAAGTACCGAGTTTGGATATACAGGGTCCCGCCCTTGGGATCCTGTCGGCAGACGCGGTTGTCCACAGCGAATAGACGTTTCAACCTTTGGGTTTCCATTGATGTGTTTTGAGGGTCAAAGCAGCCAACATGCTTGCCATGGTTGGTTTGGAGAGACTCCTATAAAAGGCTCAGGACTCGGCTCGATGCGAATTGACCGTTTGACTCTCAGCTTATCAGTCGGTGTTGAGGATTCCAAAAGATGAATCTCGAATTTGCAGGTCCTTGTTGGAGTGAGCAGAGGGAAAGGGCTCAGACATGGGAGGAGACGTGCGGGGCAAGTGATTTCATGGGCCCTTTGGTGCATGCCATTCTGTGGCACAGAAGTGCACCGGGTCGTTTTTCCAACAGGAGACTAGTCTCGGCTTTGTTGGTGGGAGGGGATCGCTTGACAGGCCTCTGCAAAAGACCACCCCCTTCACAAGGGACCCTCAGACCCTCAGTTCAGTGACATCGCCATGGGTCAAAACCCCGTATATACCCCCAGTGAACATCCCAATCCCCACCAAAATAGACTAAAAATCAGTGGTGCACCTATCCCAAAATGGGATCCCATTGGTTTTGACCACCACGGCCACGTTGCCCGGAGAGACGTCTTTGGAGGATCTCGGGTTTCATTGATCTCAGGCTGCTGCTGCAACTTCGGCCGCCGAGGGCCGGAAGAGGTGGAGGTGAGCGAAACATGAGAGTGAACAAACCACAAAAGCTATTCAAATTGTCAAACCACGGGATGTTGGAACCAACACATATGCACTTGTGTTCTTCTTTTTTTAACCGCCCTCCAAAAGAAAACAAAGTAGCTGAAGGAGGGCCTCACCTCTATGTCTCCTGTTGGGAGTTAAACGTCACGTTAAAAAGGAAGAACACCCTTTGATTTGGCAAGTTTCCGTTGGGTTGGTTTCAACATCTGTTTGTTCTCAATTTTGACCGACCATGTTTGCCGGCTTTGGCCTTTTGCCATTCGCCCAAGTTGATGTGAGAAGCTCTGAGTTCCCTGCAGGTGGTACCTTCGGCTAGCCCGGAGCACCAGGCAGCGCTGCGGTCCCAGCGAGACCAATTTGTACAGAGGACCGGGGCAGAGGTGGCTTAAGTTCATGGCGTTTGGGGTTTGGGAATTGTGGTTGTTGTAAACGAAAACCAACGGAACACCGCCTGAGTGCCGCATTGGTGATGCCAACTCGTCAAGCATTGTTCGCTCCAAGTTGCTGAGTGCTCTACAAGATACTCTTTGAGTAACTTTGTGCACTTTGAACCTTCTGGAAAATTGATGCCCAACTCACCACGCGGCACCCTCCAACGACTGCTTTTTGGGGCTTGAACATGGGGAGGCGGTCGTTGGGGGTGCGCTGGGCTAAACAAGATCAAAGCGTGACCAAGCCAACATCAGCATCGTCAGGATGGAGCAGCAGCGCATCGACCAGTCCCGCGGCGTCGCTTAAAGGAAAAAAGGTGCGGCTTCGGTCAAAAGCCAAGTCTAGGGGGTCCAAGTAAGGTCTTCAAGCCCTTTCGCCCCGCAAAACTTAGGGTAGGAAGGATCTGATCGGCAAGTCGCCACCCGAAGCCGGAGATCTGAGCCAACAGACGGGCGGTGCTCCGAGTCCAAAATCGACCCCAACACCGTGAAGCAGAAGCTTCAGACCTGCACCGAGACGATGCGCCGCCTCGAGGAGGTGCCTTTCGTTGTCATCGGTCTGCAGAGCTCATGTGGGGCTGCTTGCCATTGGTTTGCAAAGGGAAGCCAAAAGAAACAAGCCACAGCTGGAATGGCGTCCTTTGCCTTCAATTTGTTGAGATGATGACGACTGTTGCAAGCTGCAAAGTGTCTTTAGCGTACAACTGTACACAAGTTTCCCGGACCTTCCCTGCTGCCCTATGTGTTTTTTGGGTTGGGATATGTTGGGATCAAGTCAAGTCCTGCATGCAACTTGGTCAGGTGTTTGCAACGCAACCGCGGCCGCGACAGGCGCTGAGCTAGGTTCGGGCCGGGTGTTTTTATGCTTCCCCTTGGGTGGGGTGAACGTCACCAGCTTGGATGGGGGTTTCTGTTGGAAGGGCGATGTTGGAAGGCGGCATTGAAGGAACGCTGTCCGACTCGTTTCGTCTTAGCCGATTTTTGTGCAACAGGCAGGGCTTCGTAGCCTCTACAATGTCTGAGCGCCCTCCTCTTCCCGCTTGTAAAGGTTGTCAGGTGTTCTTCTGTTGCATAGTTCTCCTTGGATCATCACGAATGAAATAAGAAGCATAGCCATCTTAAAAGGTTCTCTCGCCAGAGAAGACAGATGTCGGTCAAAATGCGGGTAGATTTGGCGGAGAGTTGGTGTGGTTTGGGGGCTCAGGTATAGCTGCACGTCAAATTAGGCCATCCCAGAGGTGCTTGCACGCACCTTTCATATAGAAACGCCTTTTATTTTTCATACCCCTCTACCCAAAACTGCCTTGGCAAGAAGAGTCTGTCGATGGCCTTCTTTTCTATTGTGCAGAAGCGTGACATCTTGACTTGCAATTTTTCATATCACCATTTGGATGGAGCTTGTTTCGTAGAATCAATCACGCAGTCCCCCCCCCCCAAATGTGCCTGACACAGAACCAGGCCCAGCAGGGTACTTACAGGGGTACGTCCAGCTCTGTTCCCTACTTGGGTGGCATTTTGGGAAACAATTCTGCGAAAATTGGAGCCCGGTTTGCGAAGGAACCAACGGTCCCCCCAAAGAGGTGCTCCACTCCCTGTCGCTGGAGCTCACAGAGCTGCGAGTGCTGCTGCCGGCCGCGAGCCTGGCCGTCTCTGAATCGGAGGGCGGAGGGGGACGTAATGAAGACCCGAGATGAATCGACCTTTGTTTGTTAGTGTGGGTGGGTGGGTGGGGGGGATAGGCATCAACAAAAAACTTCCAGATGGGATCAAACAACAACTAAACAACTTCTTCTCATTCCTATGGGGGGAAGGAAGGAAGGAAGGAAGGAAGGAAGGAAGGAAGGAAGGAAGGAAGGAAGGAAGGAAGGAAGGAAGGAAGGAAGGAAGGAAGGAAGGAAGGAAGGAAGGAAGGAAGGAAGGAAGGAAGCCTCACCCCCTTCAACCACACCCGCTGATTTGTAGAATGTTTACAGTGATTAACGCACCCTTTGCTGAATCATCACTTCTTCAAATTATCATCACCCTTTGTTGAATCATCACTTCTTCGAACATTTTTTGGGGGGGGGGCCTGCCCCCGCAACCCCGCTGCTGATTTGTAGAACGCTTACAGAGCTCAACGCACCCTTTGTTGAATCATCACTTCTTCGAACATCATGGGGGGGGCTGCTACCCCCCCCCCAACCCCCCCGCTGATTTTCAGAATGTTTACAGAGCTTAATGCGCCCTTTGTTGAATCATCACTTCTTCGATAATCATCCCCTTTGTTGAAACATCACTTCTTCGAACATTCTTCGATCATCATCACCCTTTGTTGAAGCATCACTTCTTCGAACAACATGGGGGGGCTGCCCCCCCCCCCCCAACTGCTGGTTTGTAGAATGTTGACAGAGATTCACCCCTTGCTGAATCATCACATCTTGGAGCATCATGAGGGGGGGCGTCCCCCCTAACCCCTCTGCGAAAGTGCTGCGCCTGCTGCGAAAGTGCTGCACCTACCACGAACTTTGTACCTGACCTTGGGAAAGTATTTCGCCTGCCATGAAATCCGTACCTGACCTTGCGAAAGTGCTGCGCCTGCCGCGAAATCTGTACAGTACCGTGCTGCGCCTGCCGCACAAATGTGCACCTGACCTTGCGAAAGTACTGTGCCTGCCACGAAGTCTGTACCTCACCTTGCGAAAGTGCTGCGCCTGCCGCGAAATCTATATCGTACCCTGCGCTAGTCGCGAAATCTGTACCTGACCTTGCGGAAATGCGGCGCCTGCCACGAAATCTGTACCTGACCTTGCGAAAGTGCTGCGCATGCCACCGAAATGAAGAAGTTTTTTTTGATGCCTATCATCACCCTTTGTTGAATCATCACTTCTTCGAACATCATGGGGGTGACCTTGCGAAAGTACTGTGCCTGCCACAAAGTCTGTACCTCAGCTTGCGAAAGTGCTGCGCCTGCCGCGAAATCTATACCGTACCTTGCGAAAGTGCTGAGCTAGCCGCGAAATCTGTACCTGACCTTGCGGAAATGCTGCGCATGCCACGAAATCTGTATCTGACCTTGCGAAAGTGCTGCGCATGCCACGAAATGAAGAAGTTTTTCTTGATGCCTAACATTTTTTCCCCTCTGAGTTTTCATTTTAATGGGACATCTAAGAGAATAAGTTTTTTTTTGGACCCCCTAATAAGTTTATTTGATCTTCAGGAATAAGTTCTTTTTGATGCCTAAAAAGTTTGTTTTTTTGATCCCTCACCCGTGGGTGGGTGGGTGGGTGGGTGGGTGGGTGGGTGGGTGGGTGGGTGGGTGGGTGGGTGTCTGTGGGTTTGGACGGTTTAGTGGGGATTCAGACCACTGTTGGAGGGGAACACCCCCCTCATGCCCCCTTGATGTTTTATCGCTTGTCACTGGCATTCAGTTTTGATTTGCTGAAATTAAGTCAACCTCGGACTAAGCGGGCTAAGCATTTGCAACTTGGGGAAATGATCAATTTCAAGCGGATGCCCGACATTTGACTGCAGTCTGGACAGTGCACACAGGTCATCGTGTCCCTGCGGAACCCGGGTCTGCGAGAGCGGCATTGGCCTTGCCCCCGGCTGCAAAAAATCATCTCTGCGTTTGTTCCTGGCGAGTTTTGTTCTCTTCTCCAAACCAGCCACTTAGGACCCTCATCGGCGAGGCCATTGATCAAAACATTCAGGCGAATCAGATGAAGGCTCGGACGTCGTTCGCGAATGTTTGGGGTAACCCATGGTGAATCCGTGCGCCGACAAAAAAGGAAAGGCTGCTTTGACGAAATACGGACTCTCATGCCTGTGACCTAGTTTAAACAGGGTCCATTGTTTTGCCTACGGCAAGGCCAGGGGCAGTTCGCCGGGAAACGAAGCCGGGAAACCGGTGTGGCGCAGTACATGAGTGACGTCTTGTCTTTCCGTGGGTACGGGGGCCTTTCTTGTGGGGGGGGGCTATTTTGGCGTGGTCTTAAAGAAGAAACCAAGAAGGTAGCCCTTCTGTTCTGGTCTCGCCAGTTTGAGACGAACCTCCTCCCATGTTGAGTCCATCAATGGAAGACGCTTCCTTTGGAGTGTAGGGCCATGGTTCAAGGGGAGAGATCCTGACCCTTGCCGAGCAACAGCCTGACACGTCGTTTTGATTTGTTTCTGGTCGGTAACTTGTTGCGATGTGAGGTTCGGTCAAAACTACTGGTACTCTGTGGCTTTCATGGGGCACTCGTTATTTATGTCCACAAAAAGGGGGGACTCCCGAAAAATGTCCAACTTGTCCTTGTAGGACACTTTGTGCAGACTAGGACTTTGAGAGGCTGTCAAAGTGTGGGGTCATTTCCCTAGAACATACCGCTTCCCGGGAGGAGGTCTGACTTGTATGATATGACAATGAGAGGAACCCATGAATGGGGAGGATGGGCTGGGGTGGCTCGATGCAACTAGTCGCAGAGGTTCAGCTGTCAGGAGATCAGCCTGTCCGTCATGAACGAGCGGTATCCCTTCGCGCCTTGACCAATTTGGTCTCTCGCAACCAGCGATGGCTTTCGCTTCAGTGGTCCCAGAAGCTTCGTCTATGTGTTCGACTCAGGTGGCCCACCTCTCCAAAATCCAGGCCCGGGCCTTCCGCTTCCGGTTTCAGCGGAGGTTTTTGGTCCTTCTGACGGCTTCCCTCGAAATTGGTTTGGAGGTTCCGTTTCCCCTTTCACCGTCTAGAACCAGGGCTTCAATCCCTCAAGCCTTTTGGGAAACAAAACGAAACACAAGGAGGGTCCTTTGCTCGGTTGTCGTTGGGAAACATTTGAA
>CAUJNA010001779.1:125000-150000 GCA_963377175.1 Effrenium voratum
ACCGAGTGGAGACGAACCAATGTAGCGAAGCACCATCTGACGACACCCAAACACTGCAGCCCCTCCCAGACGCCGTGGGGACGGAACCCAGAAAATGAGAAAGAAACATGTGCGACCCTGAAAGGATACAGTGCAGGGACGGGCAAAACAAGAACCTTCACCAGGTGATGTTTGCACGGATCCAAAGCGCCGCCCAACGACTGCGGTGGTTTTAGGATTTTGGTGCGCCAGGCCATTGGAGAGCTCTGTGACCTGATCCACGAGTCACAGTACGGTCGACGCCCTTGGGGGATGTTCGATCGCGCGTGAGACCACGGGCAGGACCCTACGGGCCGGACCCCCCGTTTGTGGGTCCCCTATTTCAGGAGATACTTCAAATTCTCTGCGAGGAGGTGACTTGAGGCGAGTTTCGGTGGAAGCAGTCAATTCATGACCTCCATGGCCCCCATGTGGTGTCCAACACAGGAGAGGCGCACAGGCTCATGGATCCGGAGTCGTTTTGTTTGGGTTCCGTGGGAAGTCAAGGGAATGGGTTTGCCTAACACGGCCGCCTCGCAGCTGCAGCAACGGAATCTGGCTGAGGCTACCTTTGCGCCCGGGAGCAATTGGTACAAGAGGGCCTGGTGAAGGACGTCATGTCGTCGAGCAGCGGGTGTTTCTCAAATGGAACATGCCCGAAGAGAGAAACCCTTTCACGTGGCTGGTTCATCCCTTTCAAAAAGCTTTTCCAGAGCGGCGTTTCATTCCGGGTTCTTTTCTCTTGGGTTCCAGTCCCTTTAACGGGGCATTCATTCTTGACTGATACGTGCCAGGACTTGATGCAGAGAGACGTGGAGCGCAACAAGGAGTGGAAGCGCTTCTTGGCTCGGCGTCGGGGAGATTGGTTTGTTCGAGTTGTGAAAGGGTTGTCCCAGTGGTATCGCAGAAGTGCTCGCACGCAATCCCCACAGCCTTGAAGCCGAAGTCATTTATATAGTGTGAACCTGATTGTGGCGAGCCCTTGACAGACGTGGAAGGGGTCATCCCAGCCGTAAATAGAAGCGACTTGAAGCTCCTTTTACTCGTTGGGTTTTGGATTGCGCCCTTGGAAACGGGGTTTTTGGGTACGCAAACCAGGCTGAAGCCGACATAAGCGCAACGTGACATGTGAGCCACATATTCACAGTGGACCAAGCAATTAAAACTCTCACACATGTATCGGATGTCAATCGGGGTGAGGGTCCGTTTCTGGAAGAAAATCCCCTTGAAAGTGGCAAGGAACGGCCTTTGGCCAAGCCCTCAGCTCGCGGTTTCGAGGCTTCTTCGATGTGGAGAAGCAGTGGCAGAACATTCTGAACCACCTCAAGTGCGGCTCTCAGTGATATTTGGTTTTGAATCTCTTCGTTATGAATCTGTTTGTTTGTCTGTCCTGTCCTGTCCTGTCTTGTCCTGTCCTGTCCTGTCCTGTCCTGTCCTGTCTTGTCCTGTCCTGCCCTGTCCTGTCCTGTCCTGTCCTGTCCTGTCTGTTTGTCTGTCTCTTTGTCTGTTTGCCTGCCTGCCTGCCTGCCTGCCTGCTTGCCTGCTTGGCCGTCTTGTTTTTGTTTGCTTGCTTGCCTGCTTGCTTGCTTGCTTTGAGCGATTGGTTGATGTTATTTGTTTTGCTTGTTTTGAGGGATAGACTCGTTGGTTGGTTCATTGACTGACGGTATCTCTCGAAGGAGAGGCAGCAACTTGAGATACATCCCGGGACAGGCAGAGACTTGGAACATGGCCTGCCAGTGTCTCAAGGCCCGGAGAACCATACCACGCCGCGTTACAACCTATCGGCGTGCACACCGTTTGCCGCGTGTAGGGCTCGCAGCGGAGCAGCGGGCAGGAGACCTGAAGATCCCCGCATAGCTTGCGGGGGCCTGTGGCCAACCCACTGAGTGTCGGGTGGATGACAGTGACACACATGCGCTAATGCGCATCGTCCCGAAGTGATCGGGATCTCGCACTGGCTGCGGGGAAGGCCAATCCAGAGGCTTGAGCAATCGCCTTGCTTTGGGCCCCAGCTCGCAACCGTTGGGTCTTAGCTCGGTTAGGTCTGGAAGTATAGCGCTGCACGAGCTGGGTGTCCACAGGTCTGTAACCAGATGTCCCGGCTTCCGGCCAAAGCAGCAAAAAATGGGATCTTTTAAAAGGAAGGCCCAAAAAGAGGTGAAGCCTTATGGTGAAGGTCTTTTGCGACGGGTTGTGTTGCCCCAAAGTTCGTTAGGTCCTCCAACCACTGGCTGGCGCTGCTGGAGGTGCCGAAGATCACTGCGGCCTGCCGGGAGGCCGTCGCCCATGTTCTTTTGGAGGGTACTCGTTTTGGTGTTGCTCCGAAGGGAAAGCCAGAAGGGAACGCGGTCTAACTTTGGGAGCCCCCTATTTTGACACCCACGCAAATTCATTTTATGGGAACCAGGGCGGCGTTACCATGAAAAGGACGGCCAAGAAGGTCCTTGCCCTGGTACGCATTGAACCTTTTGGGGTGTTCCTGTTTCGTGGGAACAAGCCTATTGAGACCCCCTCATGGGGAGGAACTTTTGGCAGCGTTTGATTGGGGGCCAGGCGACTATGCATCGTCGTCAATGCACGTTCTGCGATGTTTGACATATCCAGTGCAGTTGCTGTACCAAGTGAAAGCTTGTTTCAGATGGCTTGAAGGAGGAAGCAAGCAGGACCCCCCCTCCCCCAATTTTTGGGTTCTACCTGCTAAAGGAAGCATGCATTGGGGGTCATCATGTGTCACTTGAGATTAGGGGTTGGTTTGCGTCCGACCTTTCCATGGTACGGATCCAAGCCATCTATTCAAAGCCGAGCTGAAGCATGCTGTAGCTTGCTGCAAGGAATTTGTTCACCGAAACAGGGCATGGTTCGTGCTGGTCCCTGTAAAGTGTGGCAAACAGTTCGTTTCGACCTATTCACGCCGTCTTCCGCTACACGAGGAGTTGTCCTTGCGCAGCTGCTTTTGAGAGACCCAAGTATTGCTGCCTCATTGAGACCGCCCCCGACCGCGCGGCTGGTCTGCGGGGACGCGGGGCGACGGGGTAGTGAGTGGGTTCAGGACGAGAAGGGGGACCAGCCGCCAAATCTCCAGGTGACTCTTTAAGAAATCCATGTTTCTTTGTCGGGTACACCATATTTCATTCATGTGCTGTGGAGGAACAGTCATGTTCACTGGTGGTTTTTGGAAATGGTCGTGGACTCGTCTGGCTCGTTGCAAGGGCTCGTAGGGAACTATCATAACCCAAATGATGACAAGTCTGCCCTCAGGCCCCTCATACCTGCAACCTAAGGCGACCCAGGGATGACATCAGGTTGGGTCCCAGCCGAATGATCCGTCAGCCATGTTGTATGCGGGGGCGACTTTGAGTGTGAAACCACAGAACTGGTAGTACCCGGTAGATGCTGGCGTGTGGTGCGAAATCCCAAGCCAAGCATTTTGGTTTGCACGTCGAATGAAGGGCATAGAAACCTTGCCGCGAGTGTATATTCTGGTTCACGTGGGGAAAATTGAAGAGCCCCCTCACAGTGCAGAGCATGCGATGAGGAAATTGGATGCTTCTGTAAACTCCGCGTGACGCATTTGTCTTGACTCCTGGCGCTCATTTGGTCCGGAGTCAGGGCCAAGGCATTGAAGGTCATTCGCACCTCTGCTTCGCGCACCAACACGGGGTTTCTTTTCGTGGGTTATTTGCCCCGAGCCAAAGCCTTGATGTACCCGGCCCGGGTTGTATAAGGGCAGGGTCTCTCGGGGCAATCTTTCAGCCGGCTGGATCGGCTGGATCCTAGGGTTACCGATACGTGAGTGGGCAATAGGTTCTGCGAAGTCTCCCTGTCTTCGGGAGGCTCGAGCCCCGAGGATTTGTGCGCCATGGCCTCCCAGATGAAGCTGCCGCTGCCCACTCGCAATACCTTCCCCAGGCCGGCTCTGTGCCGCAAGACGGACACTGGGCGATGCTTTGACTTATTTGGGGGGCTTGTTTGCTAGGACTCTCTGCAAAGCACCCTTGGCAGTCTTTTGTTTTTTACAGGACCCTCTACAACAGCCTTGCGCTTGTTCTGTTGACCCTCGTGGCACAGAAGCACACCTCTGAGCCCTACACCTGGTAATTGAAGGTTGGTACTTGGCCACCACTTTAGTTAGATGCGGGATTGTAAATCTCACAACTAGTTCAAGTGAAAGGCGCTTGTACCAGCCACCAGAAGTGGCGAGTCTCGACTTGGGGCTGTGAGTCAGCCCTTTGGAAGCCACTTGTTTCCTCTTCAGAGGCTCGGTCGGCGTCGGCGTCGGCGTCGGTGTCATACCAGCAAAGGGAACAGGAACATGTTTCACTGCCCCCCCGGCCCGGCTGACCTGGGTCCAGGGTGGGGGGTCATTGGTCATTCCACCAGCGTCATTTTGGGGCTTGAAGGGTCGAGCCTGAGTCGAATCGGATTTCCACATCCCCAGTCGACGAATTGACCGTTCCAACGAATGCCTACTTTGGGAGGTGGAACTTCCGCGACCCGATTCCCCGAATTTGGGCGTGTCCTTCCCTCACCAGTCAAACAGGACTCTCACCCTGAAAGGTGGGGGGATTGAGGGTGCCCTGTTTGAAGGATACAAATGGGTGTGGCTCAAAGTCAAACAGGTGGGGTTACGCAGGTTTTGGTCCATGTTTCCACTTACCAGGGTTGACTTTGGTTCCGGTTTTTTGAGCCACAGCCAAATTGAGGTGCCCTGTTTGAAGGTTACAAATCAGCAAGGACTCAACGAATTGAAAGGAGAATTGTTTGCCCCTCAGGCAGGTAGCAGCTCACATGGCCTCTTGTTGAGTTGGCCCCGTTTTTTGCGTCTCTTGTACGCTTGCGAACATCCCGAGCGAGTCACAAGAACGGCGACCCGAGGGAGGAGACGGCCACCTCGAAGGCTTTTATTGTGACCCAAGCGGGCTTGGCCCTTTGTTTGGTTGCTATCCATTCGTATCCGCTTTCGGCCTTCTCACGGCAGAGGAACCCGTTTTGAGACTTTGCACTTACCCGTTGGCGCAACTCTGCTAGATGAAGGCAGGGGGGACAGCCTCCGCGCCACCAAAAAGCACCCTTTGTGGATCTCTTTAGCACGAGCGGTTCGATTATGATGTGGACGTGGACAAGAACAACCGCAACTACAGAAAGAAGGGGGGAGGCCGTCCTTTTTCAATGCTTCAGCAACAGGGACCCATTTTGGACAGCCTTTGAGGATCATGTGTTCTAAACATGCGTATGAATGCTCATTATGAGTATGTTATGACTGTATGACAGATGACATTGTGCATTTTTTATATGTACATAGCTTGTTTTTGGCCCGCGCAAGACGCGTACTCCAGGTCCCAAGACACCACGCCGCGCTCCCTTCGTTCCCCTGGCGGCCAGTCGCCCTGCGAGGCAGGGATCGGAATGCAACTGCGTTGGTTTCACGTGGGCCACATCAAAACTCAGGTGGCCATGGTTCAAAACCAATGGTGGCATATTGGGATAGGTGCACGACCCATTTTAGAACCTATTTTAGTGGGGATTGGGATGTTCACTGGGGGTACGATTTTGGCTTTTGACCCATGGCCAACGGACAGTCAGTCCCATTGCCATTGGAGCGGTACGGCGGAGTTCTTCACAAGTTTCGGAGTTCAGCGTGCCCTGCGTTCCCAAGGTCCCTCGGAAACTGCTTTGCTAATGTGCGTCGTTTTAGTTTCCGAAACTACAAGTCGATGGCAGCAAACTCTCTTCAAGGAGTGCTTCCGGAATTGGCACCTAAATAGTTGATTCAGGCAGTGTGTCGGATTGTCCCCCACAAATTGAAGAATTCCGTGTTCTGTGGGACACCTAATCAGCCAGGGGTCACTCATCCAGGCCAACTGTTCCCAGGTGGTGATCCTTTCAGGATTTGTCCAGACCATGGCAGGGCCACATGGTGGCCTCTCGTCGCTTGCCGCGAGGCATACTTCAACGGAGCTCGGAGCTTAAGTCTTTCCGCCGTGGGTCTGACACCTGGGTGCAGTTCTCACAGATATGTGCCACCGGAGTGAGACAGGCAGAGCCAGTTTTTTTTTTTTTTTTTTTTTTAATAATTATTATGATTTCCGTTTGTTGTTGTAAGCCGGCCTCGGCCAGGGTCTATTTCATTTAGAGGCTTCCTTTGATCTCCGTACTTACTCCAGGGCCAGGCGTGGGGAAGGTTCACGCCTAGCCAGCCACGGCTGCGGACTGGGGAACTGTCCCAGGGCCACTGCTACAGCCGCTTTCTGGGCACATGAACGCGTGGCCACCCGGCTGTAGAAGCGCGGGTGGGCGAAGGGCCAGCTGGGGGTGAGCAAGAGGGTGGGGCAAGATGAAGCTCCAAGACTTGACGGGGCTTGCTTTAAGAACAGGTTGAGGCAGCAGCTGGAGAGCCAGACGTATTCCAAGGGCAAGGCGCTAAAGCCAGGCGAAGCCGGCGCGGGCAGCCTATCATGAAGCATGATTTAGGCGCCCTGGGCCAACGAGAGCTCTCAATCCCACTCTCTTTCTTTCTCCTTGTTTTTTCTCTGTATCTTCTTCTTTGACTTCTGTGTGTCAAGGTTCTCCAACTGTACAGGGGGCAAGGGTCTGGAGCCAGGCCCAAGAAGGGCTGGGTCAAGCCCCAAGAACTTGCGGGGGCTGCGCCCTTGCCCGGGAGGCAAGCTGGGCTGCGTGGCCAGCGTGTGGCCATAGTCAACGGCAAGCCCAAGAACTGACTGCCTTACGGGCCAAGCCTGGCTGAGTTGAAGCGCCATGCAGTCCAAGTGAAAACTGAGGGGGTGGGCCTCTTTTAGCAGCTAGCAGGCAAAACCCACTCAAAGTTGGGTCCCTATGATCTAAAGAGGGATCTGACCGCTTCCCGGGACTGGGGGCCGAGGCGAATTGTACGTGCGTTCTTGTGGCAGCGGTGGTTGTTGTGGTTGTTGTGGTTGTTGTGGTTGTTGTGGTTGTTGTGGTTGTTGTTGTTGTTGTTGTTGTTGTTGTTGTTGTTGTTGTTGTTGTTGTTGTTGTTGTTGTTGTTTGTTGTTGTTGTTGTTGTTGTTGTTGTTGTTGTTGTTGTTGTTTGTTGTTTGTTGTGGTTGTGGTGGTTGTTGTGGTTGTTGTGGTTGTTGTGGTTGTTGTGGTTGTTTGGTTGTTGTTGTTGTTGTTGTTGTTGTTGTTGTTGTTGTTGTTGTTGTTGTTGTTGTTGTTGTTGTTGTTGTTGTTGTTGTTGTTGTTGTTGTTGTTGTTGTTGTTGTTGTTGTTGTTGTTGTTGTTGTTGTTGTTGTGTTGTGTTGTTGTTGTTGTTGTTGTTGTTGTTGTTGTTGTTGTTGTTGTTGTTGTTGTCGTTTGTCGTTGTCGTTGTCGTTGTCGTTGTCGTTGTCGTTGTCGTTGTCGTTGTCGTTGTTGTTGTTGTTGTTGTTGTTGTTGTTGTTGTTGTTGTTGTTGTTGTTGTTGTTGTTGTTGTTGTTGTTGTTGTTGTTGTTGTTGTTGTTGTTGTTGTTGTTGTTGTTGTTGTTGTTGTTGTTGTTGTTGTTGTTGTTGTTGTTCCCCACATCTTTGTGTGGGGTTCTTACTTTTTCCGCTCGTCGTCCGCGCGCCGCGTCTCCTCCTCCTCCTCCTCCCGCTCGTCTCCGTCTCACTCACTCACTCACTCTCACTCACTCAACTCACACTCACTCAACTCACACTCACTCACTCACACTCGCTCACTCACTCACTCACTCAGTCACTCACACTCACTCACACTCACTCACTCACACTCACTCACACTCACTCACTCACACTCACTCACACTCACTCACTCACGCTCACTCACACTCACTCACTCACGCTCACTCACACTCACTCACTCACACTCACTCTCATTCACTCACTCTCATTCACTCACTCACTCACTCACTCGCTCACTCACTCACTCACTCACACTCACTCACTCACTCACACTCACTAGAGGGACAGGATGTTGTCGCGCGCGCGGCGGGGGGCGTGCGAAATCGTGGCAGGCGCAGCACTTTGGCGATGCCGTTGCGAAATCGTGGCAGGCGCAGCACTTTGGCGATGCCGTTGCCGAAGTCGTGGCAGGCGCAGCATTCTGTGCATCTGGGTGTGTGTTTGTGTGGCAGGGGTCGCATTCGGCAGCTGTCTAGAGGGACAGGATGTTGTCGCGCGCGCGGCGGGGGGCGTGCGAAATCGTGGCAGGCGCAGCACTTTGGCGATGCCGTTGCGAAATCGTGGCAGGCGCAGCACTTTGGCGATGCCGTTGCCGAAGTCGTGGCAGGCGCAGCATTCTGTGCATCTGGGTGTGTGTTTGTGTGGCAGGGGTCGCATTCGGCAGCTGTCTAGAGGGACAGGATGTTGTCGCGCGCGCGGCGGGGGGCGTGCGAAATCGTGGCAGGCGCAGCACTTTGGCGATGCCGTTGCGAAATCGTGGCAGGCGCAGCACTTTGGCGATGCCGTTGCCGAAGTCGTGGCAGGCGCAGCATTCTGTGCATCTGGGTGTGTGTTTGTGTGGCAGGGGTCGCATTCGGCAGCTGTCTAGAGGGACAGGATGTTGTCGCGCGCGCGGCGGGGGGCGTGCGAAATCGTGGCAGGCGCAGCACTTTGGCGATGCCGTTGCGAAATCGTGGCAGGCGCAGCACTTTGGCGATGCCGTTGCCGAAGTCGTGGCAGGCGCAGCATTCTGTGCATCTGGGTGTGTGTTTGTGTGGCAGGGGTGCATTCGGCAGCTGTCGGCAGCATTCGGCAGCTGTCTAGAGGGACAGGATGTTGTCGCGCGCGCGGCGGGGGGCGTGCGAAATCGTGGCAGGCGCAGCACTTTGGCGATGCCGTTGCGAAATCGTGGCAGGCGCAGCACTTTGGCGATGCCGTTGCCGAAGTCGTGGCAGGCGCAGCATTCTGTGCATCTGGGTGTGTGTTTGTGTGGCAGGGGTCGCATTCGGCAGCTGTCTAGAGGGACAGGATGTTGTCGCGCGCGCGGCGGGGGGCGTGCGAAATCGTGGCAGGCGCAGCACTTTGGCGATGCCGTTGCGAAATCGTGGCAGGCGCAGCACTTTGGCGATGCCGTTGCCGAAGTCGTGGCAGGCGCAGCATTCTGTGCATCTGGGTGTGTGTTTGTGTGGCAGGGGTCGCATTCGGCAGCTGTCTAGAGGGACAGGATGTTGTCGCGCGCGCGGCGGGGGGCGTGCGAAATCGTGGCAGGCGCAGCACTTTGGCGATGCCGTTGCCGAAGTCGTGGCAGGCGCTGCATTCTGTGTCAGATTTTTGTGTCATCGTGGCATTCATACTCACTGGAACACTTCTCGGATGTCTAAAGGGTCGTCTACAAGGCTTGTGTAAGTGCAGAGCTGTGAGTACATGAGGCAGGGTGCATTGTGAGGCAAGCTGTTGGATGTTGAGATTGGGCTCGCAGAAGCTTTGTGTCCAGGGTCACGAACTTATATTTTGCAGAAGTTTTGTCAGAAGTTGGCAGAAGATTGCAGAAGTGTTGTCAGAAGTTTGCAGAAGAATGTTGAGCAGTTCGATCGCATGGCAGAATCGTTGTGTGAGACGTGTTCGCTTGGCCAAAGATGCCGATCGAACGCCACAAAGGCGCATGGCGAGCGTGCGTGTGCAAAGCTGGCTCACGAGTGCGAGGGCCATGTCGAGCATTGGTGAGAGAGGCTGAGCTCGACTTGGCGCACTTGCAGGACGTTGCCCAAGAAGGTTTGTCTGCCCTTGCGGCGGCGGGGCAAGCATTGAGAGATGCGGCCAACTCGGAGAAGGACGTTGTGGGAGTGGATCCCACCGCTTCGTCTGCTGGGCACGACAGCAAGATGGTCGACTCCATGTTGCAGACCGTGCTGGACTGCTTTAGTCAGTGGTTGCGGCAAGGGCACTGCGATGGCTTTGCTCGGGGCACGCCTGCCGCCAACGCTCTGGCAACTCGAGCACGCAGGCTGGAGAGCAGTCCTGGCTGCGCTGGGGTCTTGGGCGCTGCGAAAGCATTGCTGCGGGAGCACTTTGCCACGGAAGCTTTGGCCCTGCAGTCAGATGCTGAATGGCTGCGTGGTCTTGGCATTCACTGGCGCCTGGACTACGGCAGTCGCCCAAGGCACACCTCCGGCTTGGCCAGCGGCCAAGAGTACGTAGGTCTGCGGAACTTGGGCAATAGCTGCTATTTGAATGCAGTAGTGCAATGCTTTTACAGCTGCGGCCCTTTGCGTGAAGATGTTTCAAGGCAGTCGCCGGCCAAAGGCCCTTTGGCTTCGTGCATGCAGCGTCTTTTTTTGCAGCTTTCAGGAGAGAACGGACACTGGGATTACGTTTCCCCTGCAGCCTTGTTGCACCAGCTGTTTCTCACTGACTGCGCTGCCTTTCAGCCGGGCGAGTCTGCGACCTGCCAGGCTGGAACCTGCATCCTGCTCTACCAAGTGTTGGTGGAGAAGAAAAAGGAAGGATCATGGGAGATTGGCAGCTGGCGAGGCACTCAAATTCTGGAGTGCCCTGAAGAGCTTGCCAAGAACATTGGAGAGCGCATCATGGAGCCTGGCGACTGCCGCATGCTCACTCTCATTCCGACCAGGAATTGGAAGGAATGCGAGGCAGTGCAGAGCACATTGAGCGCGCTCGTGGGCACGATTGTCCCCGGGCAGTTGCGGAAGGTGGACACTGTGTTCCTCGTCTCCGGACTGCAGATCATGGGCTTGAGCTCGGTCAAGTCCGAAACGGACGAGTGGATCTTGTCCAGCTGCAGCACGTGCAAGAGAGCTTTCCCTTGCCAGGCACGCAGAAATGTCAATCAGGATGTTCTGATTAATGTCATTCAGCATGAAAAATTAAATCTGTCAAGCTTTTGTGCAGGCACATCCAGATGCTGCTGAAGAGAAGCGCGTGGCCCTGCGCGCTGTGTTCGCGGATAGCGACTGCCAGTGCAGCATGGTGCTCTACCACGACCACGTCGAGTTGGCCTTGCAGGAGCAGGGTTACTCGCTGCCGAATCCTTGCAAAGACACTGCAGAGCTGCGGTCCGAAGTGCGAAACGCATTCCGGAGCGCACTGTGGACTTGCAAAGTCACCTTTCGGGAGAACGACTACCAGCAGATACTGGAGTTGGAGTGTCGCCATCTGACGCCTTTCCTGCCCTTCAACCAGGACTGCCCGGACCTGACGCCCCACATGCTGGAGCTTCCACGCTGCTCTCTGGGCGGCGGCTGCCCGGTTGCTGCTTTGCGCGACTTACGCGTGGACACAGACTTGGGCTCTTTGACGATTCAAGAGATCGACGCTCCGTCTGTGCGAGCGCTCGTCATGTTCAACGAAGTCCAGCTGCCAGATGATGAGTCTCTGCAGCAAGACCCGCAATCTGCATCGGCCATGCGAGTCAAGCGCTCGGTGGACTGCTGCTTGTCAGTGCCCGACGCTGAAACCCTCTTGCCTTTCCGGAGCAAAATCCGAGCAGCAGGCCCTGCGTCTGCAGTGAATTGGATCCTCCGAGCACGGCCAGGTGAAGTCCACCAAGTGGTCATCATGCAAGCCGACGCGGAGAATGAGTGGTCTGTCCTCTGGCACGTGGAGGTTCACGAGAAGGCGGTGCTGGCTGTCAACGCGTACTACTCTCACATCATCTCCAAGCAGACGGCGGCTGCTGCTCTGAGCTATGCCAGTGAGTGGACTCCCGGTAAGCGAGTGCGCACGCTGCGAGACAGCATGCCAACCCCTTTTAAGACGAGCTCTGCTTGGCAAGACCAGTGCTAGAGCAGGCATGAAACAATGTTCGACACTAGCTGCTGTGATTGCATTTTTGGGCGCCGCGCGACTCGGAATGAGAAGCATGACGCAGCTATCACAGCGAAATGTTGTCCGAATCCTTTGAAGCGTGGCTCTGCTTGGCAAAACCAGTAGCTAACCTTGAAGCAATATGTTGGCCGTTAGCTGCTGCAAATAGCATGTCGAGCCACGCATCGAGATTCTTCAGTTTGAGCCACGCAACTCGGATTGAGAAGTTTACCGAGCTTGTTCAGTGTCGTCATTACGCAGCTGGCGAAAAACAGACGCGACGCGTCCGCACGAAGCATTGCTGCCGGGACTGACAGTCAGTGTGGCATGAGCTGCGCCCGAGCCAAGGTCAGCGCAGCAAGAAAGGTAAAAAAAGGTTCGCGCAGTTGTTTGCGGGATGAGGTGACAGAACGCATGCTAGTTGTCTCCGCGATGTTCATGAGCCCTGCCACAAGCTTGCAGCACAACCACTTGCGCACGGTACATGTGTGTGGACATTTGAACTCACATCCTTGGGAAAAACATAGCATGTGGGGTTATCCGGTCCTTTAATTGTTGTTGTTGTTGTTCTTGTGGTTGTGGTTGTGGTTGTGGTTGTGGTTGTGGTTGTGGCTGTGGCTGTGGCTGTGGCTGTGGCTGTGGCTGTGGTTGTGGTTGTGGTTGTGGTTGTGGTTGTGGTTGTGGTTGTCGTTGTCGTTGTCGTTGTCGTTGTGGTGGTGTGGTGCTGTGGTGTTGGTGGTGTTGTGGTGGTGGTGATGGTGGTGGTAGTGTTGGTGGCGGTGGTGGTGGCGGTGGTGGTCGTCGTTTTGCGCCAAACGGCTCGCAATTACCAAATTCCCCACGTATCCCCCGCCATCCGGGCAGAACAGCATGCATGTTTTTCAGCGGTTTCGCGTGTTTGACAAACGAGTCTTTGATGGCCCCCCCCTTAAAAACATATTCCGGGGGACCGCGTCACCCATTGGAATAATTTGTCTGGCGTACTTTGCGTGGAAAATATATACAAAAGTATACATATGTGTATATATATGGTACATTGTTGGGGGGGGGGTAGTATTGGGTCCCCCCTTGATGGTTGCAAGGTGAACAACCCGATGACTCGGCCCGATGACCCCACAAATAATTAGTTGTTCATGGGTGGCTGTACCCTGGAATATTTTTTTGGGATCCAAGGAGTTGGTTGCGTGGTTGCTTTGTTGTGCGAGTGTGAGGTTAACACATGGAAGCGAGCAATCTTGGTTCAGGCAGTAATGTAGGTAGGCAGGTGGGAAGTGAACTAGGTGTGGTTTGGGACCAGACCCATATGGAAATGTTAAACTCCGTTGCTATCTTTTCTACAATGTTTGTTTCGCTTTGTGTTGCCGAGGCCTGCCGGTTAACCAATCTTCTGGATTTTATAGGAATCGCGAGATTTCAATAGGCAGCAGTCTGTCGCAACCCCGAATTGGACCAGGGTCGTTGCATGAGGTCGCGACAATTCAATCGGCTCTGAGTCGGCCATCGAATCGCTAACCCAACTACGGTCAGAATAATTTTGGCCCATTGTGGTCACGATGCCCAGAAAATAATAAAACACTTCTTCCAGAGAACCCCCAAACAAATGGCAACTACGGTCAGAACATTTGTAAACGCTGCGTGTTGCCCGCCTCGGCCCGGGCAAGGCGATGCGTAGGACCAAGAGGCTAGTCTCAGCACGCCAGACAGGTGGTTGGGCAGCTGGACTGGTCTGGGCTGAGTGAGCTTAGCCAGGGCCCATTGCTGGCTTGGGCTCGTCAGACAGGCCTGCTGGCCACAGGAGGTCATGCTTTTCGCGACGCCATGATGGTCAGGCCATCAGAAGTAATACAAAAGATGTTTTAGGGGTGGACAAACGTGGTCCCCCCGCTGGCCCATAGTCTTTGATCTCGATCGCCTGAGGGCCTCATGTCCCCCATGTCTGCCTACTTCGATGGTGCGCACGCGCAGCAGCAGTGCTTCTTCGCTGGCACAGGCGCAATGACAAGGGGTCCGATCCGACGAGTTGTTTTGCCGCATTGGAAACAAATCCTTGGATTCATGATTTACGGTTGCCCGTCGGGGCTGCCACAAGGGGGGCCTTTATTACTCGCAATGGTCATGGATAACATTGCTAAAAGAACCATTTTCGCGTGATGCTTTCCAAGCATAGACAATTTTGGTCGTGGCTTTTTGGTGATTGGCCCATAAGTGCTGTGTAGAGGGCGCGGAGTTTGACAGGCACCCGGTTGCACCTCAAAATTTCTTGGGGCTCGAGCGAATCTCCTTACTGTTGGCTCTTCTAGGGCCATGCTTGTTGGTGGGATGGTACCTAAGCGTCCAAAGCGGCCCAGCTTTGAAACAGCTGAGAATGGCGCCCCCTATTCTGAAAAAATCAGTCAGGATTTCCTGTGATCCCGGTCAACTTGGGACACCAAAAAAACAACGCAAAAAATCCAGGAGCTTCAAACCATGGGCTTTGGTCAAATCACGAAATAGCTGTCAAGTCGATGGCTTGGGAAAATTGAGCTGGATCCCAGGATGTTTCAAAGCGTTATCCTCCAGGAAGCTAAATTGGGAAGGTTTTGGGCATCCAAGGCTTGTTTAAGGGGAACTGAAGCATGTTTAAGGGACCAAACCCCGCGAGACAAGTGGCCAGGCCCCGCGGAGAGCCGCATGCCGCGCACGCAGCCGCCAGAGCACCCTCCGCAGACACCTCCCCCGGAGCGGGGGGCGGAAGGGGGGGGGGGCTTGGGGGGGGGCTTGGGAGGGCTTGGGCCTTTGCGATTGTGGCTTTTTGTTTGGCAGGTTTACGGGAAACACCAAAAGACATGGAGAGATTTCTCATTTTTTAGAGGACGCTGCAAAAAGCAGGGTAGTCTACAGCCCTGCCAGATTCGCGTTGAGACCGATGGGCCAGACCCCACAAAGGCGGACCCAAACAACCAGCGGGTTCTTTTTTTGGATCCAAGGTGCCCAAAAGTGGAAACCAGATTCTTTCTTCACCTGCCTGGTTGGAGACGGGTTGGTGTCGAGACATTCCCTAACTCATTCCCTAGCTTCTGGCAATGAGCTCCAGGAGAGCCCTCCCACGCAGCCTCCGCAGAAGCCGCGCGGCAACCCAGCGCTTGTGATGGACTTGCTCGCTTTGAATGCGACGTCTATCCTGGCATTTTTCAGCCACCATTCAGAAGGGGAAAGATGAGGATGTCACCTTAAGGGATGAGATGAGGGCGTGGATGACAATTTTAACACAAGCCAGCGATCAATTGGGCAAATCCAGCTATGATCAATCCTTGATGGATATCCTTTTCCTACTGATGTTGACAAGCGCGCCCATGGACCCGGTTCTGAACAACATCACCCTCGAGTGTTCTGTCAAACAACAATAGTCTCTGATCAGATTGGGGCTAGGGAAACTCAGACTCACCAATCTTTCCGTGAACTCACTCATTTGTTTTTGCGCATATCGGGAAGACTGCGTTTCAACACTGGCTCTTGTATTGTGAGTTCCCCAGAACTACTCCCCTGGCACGGAATTCCAACAACTAGGGCCCTTATTTGGTTATCATGTGAATGTTTGTTGCAACGTTTGGCGCAACATGTTTCAATCAACTTCGCCACACAAACATTGTGCAAGTACCCTTCAAAAGACCCTGAAAATACATGGCTCTGAAAGTACACTCCAAAATACCTCCAACCTCTGTCCCGTCGTCAAATACGTGGACGCTCCAAAAGACTGGTGGGCGCCGGAAAAGAGAGAGGCGCCCGTGAGGCCATCCCAAGCGACCAACCAGCAGATGCAGATGGGAGTGCTGCTTGGACTCGGAATGGACTCCTTGGCAGTTGACGCGGCCAGCCACCATCCTGACGTGACCTTTTGTGTTCTTGGGAGCTGTTTGTTTTTAAAAGGTGGGCGAAATCAAGTTTGGCCAGGCTTTTGCATCGCAGGACCAAGGCTTTTCGAGGGAGATCTGGGCCGTTGCTCAGGCAGCAGATGCCTTTCGTGACCTACCCTACGCAGGGCATGCCGTGGCCAGCCCGGGCCGCGGGGCTCTACGGGGCCGCGGGGCCACGGGGCGGCAGGGGCGGGGGAGCATGGGCTCACTGCCCGTTCAGCAGAACCGAAGCCTGATGCTCAATTGGGTTTGGTCCAAGTTAGGCCATCCGGGCAGAGGTTTTCTTCCATTCCATTTGTCGGGGTTCCATTTTGGCTGCCTTTCTTTTTTTGACTCACAGCCAATTTGGGGTCGGGACATGGGGGTCTCACACATTTTCTCCCAGAAGAGCATGTTTCGACCACGCTGACATGACGGCTCAATATAAGGCTTCTTTGCAGCCATCGACCCCAACTAGGGCTCTAGTGGGGGGCATATCATGTGGGTCTAACATTCTTTCGATTCCCACGTAAATGCCAACCAACCATGGTTTCAACCATGGTTTCATTTTCGTGGTGCGAAATGGATTTCGCAACCATGCACAGTGTTTACCGTGCGGCTAAAGACACCCCCTGTTTTGCTTGTTTATAATAAACCCTATCTAAAGTCTACTTTGCAAATGGTATCTCACGATTCACCATCGGGATACTAAGGACACCCCCTAGTATGCATTCACCATATCATTTCCACATATGGGTATACTGAACGGGCGTGCACCTCCATATTTGTGAGGTTATTGTCAAGGACACCTCCCGAATTTAAGCAAATCAACGAAAAAACCTCGGCTGTGGCACGTGTGTCTAGTGCGTTGGCTGACACCACTCTCTTGCTCTCTGGGGTCTATGCTGGCGTGATTTTTTTTTTCTTATCCCCTCGCGCGTTTTTTTTGTTTGCGGCGAAGAACTCGATCCGAGGTCTCCTCGGCGCCCATGTCCCTTCCCAGCGGCGGGTGAGGGCCTCGGCCGGCGAGCGGGGGCGGCGGGGGCGAGATGGGCCACTGGAGGGACGGGCGTGCCGTCTGTTTTTTGGGGTACCCGTGATTGTTTGGTGCTTGTAACGGACACTAAAAGGAAAACTGAAAAACTGACACACCCATCATGTGTATATATATATACACACATATGTGAGACCCTCAGAGATACACTGGGGGTTTGAAGGCAGTTTGGGGCCCAACAAGTCCGCACCGAAGCAGCCCACATCTTTGTGAGAGTTGTTTGTAGGTTGTTCAGGGCTTGCCTTGGGAGGTGTGGCATAAGTGTGTAGGCCAACCCCTTGAGAGAAGGCTGCATCCCCATCCACATTGCTTAACGTATGGGGAGATGACATGGTACACACCTACAATGAAAGGCTACGAGCCTTTCTTATACATTTTCACTGGTTGGTAAGCAGACAACGTATTCCAGTGGATTTCCAATCAAAACTTGGCAGTTGACTCAGTAGACAGTCCCAACCGGAAAGGAAGACGCCCTTGTTTCGGGTAGAGTCCTTCAACACAAAGCTGTTGTTGACTCATCTCTGCTTGATGCGACCAATGGGCGTTCGATCGTTGTGTGTGGGCCCGGTTCCCCTTGAGCCGTCTCGATTTGGGTGTGTCTCCAAAAGGACGCTTTCCCCAAGCGACGCGGGTCGGCACGAGGCCTACTCTGCTGCAAGGAGCGCCAGCTACGGTCCAGAAGCAGCCGCCGCTTGTTCCGTGCGCCGTGTGCCGTCGGACGAATCGAAAATGAGCAAGCCTCCGCATTTGAGTTTAGGCGAGGCCCTTTGCGAACCTTTGACACCTTGAGCCAGACGCCTCCTTGTTTTTAAAGCTTCGTTTGCGGCTGTGCCAAGGCCACCCAAGCCGCCTGTGGCCCGCAAGGTGGACGCCGGTGGGAGGCGGACTGGGAGATGGACCGCAAGTTTTGCTTTTCTTGAGGCTTCTTCTTTACCCAGCTTTGGTTCCTGTTTGCGCGTGCGGTTGGCCTGGTCCATGATTATTTTGGGAATACGTCGCGCACGAAAGCATCCTAAACGACAAACAGCATGAGACGCACGGATCAACTCCGCCGAAGCGTGTTGATGACAAGGGGAAGACCTGAAGACCCCGTTAGGTCCCCGCAAGCACGGTCTTCCTGCCCCGCCGCGGTCTATGTGGACCTCTCCTCGCTGCGTGCGGAGTCCCGTGTGGTCTGGGGGCGTGTTGGGAAGCCCATGTCGGAGGGTTGCCAGATGAGACAAGCCCACAAAGCATGGTCTCTTTGTTGGACCAGAAACTGTCTTGCCCCAGTCCTGCAGACCGAAGAGGGCCTTTTTCAAAATCACGAACGGGAGGTGCCCCGGTGCCCCCCCCCCAAGAGGATTCGTTCTGTTCGACTTCAGCCTAAGCGGTGCAACATCACATCCGGGCTGTTTTGAAGACTCCAACTTCAACGGGTGAGATACAATGCCCAGATGGCTCTTGTTCTGTGGTGGATAGGGCTGTTCGATCCGCAATAGGCAAGCCAGCAAGTTTGGGCAGTCCTCTGGGAAACTCCGTTTTGCCAAGCGTCACCTCGCTGGTGGTGTGACTCTCATGTTCTCTCTTTCTGTCTATTTGTTTGAATCACCGCATCCAGTCCGTATTCGCATCACGTTGATTGGCAATCATTTCCCTTCGAAATTCTTTTGAGGAGTCCATGCGGTGCTCCTTCTTGATTTTGTTTGTCATTTGCAGACTGACCAATTTGTCCAGCCAAGGCGAGAAGAAGTGAATGCTCCGCGTCTGCCCAAAGGCAAACACGCGGCCTGGCTGCAAGCCCCAAAAAAAACGCGGTTGACCACAGCCACCTGTTTCGAGTTTAGCTCATGGTGTGTCTTTTGCTGAGGGTACCCTTTTTGGGGGTTTGTTTAAATGGACACCAAAACGAACACCGAAGCCATTTTGGCATATAGCTCATTTCCCCAAATGGTCACCCCATGTAAAGGACCTTTGATCAACCCCATATGGAAGGTTCTCTAATTCTGCAAGCTAAGAACAGGAATGATGCCAAAAGCAAAATCATCGCATGGAAATCTCCAGGTTTCACTCGCGATGGACCCAACCGGCCACATCGGGCTAAGGAGCATCGATGCCGAGGCGCGGATTTCCGAATGCGTGTAGCTATGAATTTGAATTGGGCTGGTTGCCACCGAGTGGTTGGTAGACGTGAACCGCAACCGAAATCGTGCTAAAGGGTCCTTGATTAAATTTCACCCGGAGTTTGATGGCGCGTATGAGGTTGTCCCCTTTTTTGGGGGTTGTTTTGAGGGAAGCCAAAAGGAAGCTCGCCATGTGGTTGGGTGCCTTATTTTGAGACACGGCCATGTATAGAGAAGAGTGTAGTATGATGTAGTATTTGGACCGGACTTAGTGCGCCTTTGGTATGAGGCTCTTGGTAAGGACAAAGGTCTGTTTGACTATGTTGGAGAAGACGAAACGAAGTGCCTTGATCCGGCAGTAAGCGTGACCTTTAGTTTTGACACCGACACCCCACTTTTCCAGACGCCGTTTCTACTGGCTGCTGGGAGCGCGCAGGGTGGCACTGGGAGAAGGCGCATTCGGAAGCATCTTGGCCGCTTAGAGTTTTCCGAGGCGGATTTGAGTGCGCGTTGGAACATTTAAAGCTATATGGCCATGGGTCAAAACCCCGTACCCCCAGTGAACATCCCAATCCCCACTAAAATAGACTAAAATGGGTGGTGCACCTATCCCAAAATGGCACCATTGGTTTGAACATGGCCATATAGCATTGGTTGTCCCTTCTGCAGCCAGAAAGGAAACCTTGGCAATCATTTGGGCCTGGCCATGCCGAAGAAATCGCGAGCATAGGTAATGGTCTGCAAAGAAAGCGGAGTTTGCACGTCTGCCCCATTGGCTGTGTTAACGCAGAAGCGCCTTCGTCATTCTCACTTGAGCCATGGATGTATTTGACCAGGCTTCTGCACTCTTGCTTTTCGGTCCGCATTCGCCAAATTGTGCTGGGTGCTGCCTTTACTTGGCTACAGCTGCCAAGTTTGTCTTGTTTACGCAATCTTTTTCCATGTCCTTGTTTTCCCGATGATATGCCACAGTTTCAGCTGACGGAGGCCGCAAAGACACATTCAGTTTGCCAACACAATGCAACGTGTGCATGAATGCAGTATTGCTATCATGGAGCTTGGAGTTTGCATGTTGAAGTGGCTGCAGTCGATTGGTTTCAGCCTTGTATTTGTGTGGCTGAGGTATCTACGTATGTACCAGAAAACCATACAGGCTCTTTTTGGATCCCACAAATCGTTCCGGTTTCATGTTGCGTTTTGCTTCAAAACAACCTTAGGCAGTCTTGGAAAAACCAAGCGGTCCCCGTCAAAGTGCCTGTACCTTTTCTGCCAAGTTGTTCTACCCAGTTGCCCCCTGACATCTGTTTCTCCTTTTCTGAGAATGCATGGCTCTGCAAACTGGCTGCGCCCCCGTTTTTCGGCTGTCAGCAGAACGGATGACGGATGCCGTCAGCCGTCCGCACAGGCATCGCAGACTGAGGCGTTCGCCAAACTGTAAAGCGGGCAGATTCTAAAGCGGTTTCATGCAGCAAGTGGCCCGCAGTCTGGCACCGGAGACACGTGACCAGGGGTGTACAGACCCCCCCTTTCGGTAAGGTTGAAGAGGTAACCAAAACAGTATCATCTTGCGGGCTCCCCTATTTTAGGCAACAAACCGCTTCGGATGGAAGGTTAGACTTGCGAACAGTCCCCCTGCAGATAGGTTCACTCCTGGGTTCTTTAGAGCTCGTTTCTTGGCGGAGATGCCAGGTAAATTGCCATATGTTTGATTATGACGCGTATGGCTGCGAAATTTCAACTGTGGCCGCTGTCAGGTGAGTTTGTCACTGGGATATGGAAGCCCAACATGGCTTTCCTTGCGGCCACCCCAAAAGCTACCTTCCAAAAACACTGACTTGCCCAAGTGAGCCGGAGCTACACAACCCAGCCATAGCAGCGGCAATCGCTTTGATTCCTTGGGTTGCGACTCAAGTGGCTGTGGCGCAAAAAACCGGTACCACAATGGAACCCTGGTAAGTGGAAACCTGGACCAAAACCTGCGCAATCCCCCCTATTTAATTTTGAGCCACACCCAAGTGGTTATACGGATATTTTGTTGGGACCTCCCTTCCATAAAATCTGCAGAGGTTGCACTCCACCGTGCCCGGGGCGAATTGCTCCGCTGACTGTGGCGACGCGAATCCTGTGCCAGCATGAAGGTCTGGCCATCTAAAGATGTGACCAAACTGGAGATGCGATGCCAAAGCCGTTACTTCGACGTATCTGCAGTTGAGCATCAGTCGCCGTTCCTAAGGTTTGGCTTGACAACGCCTCAATATGCTGGTTTCCTAAAAATCGAAGCCCCACATGCTTGGTTTCCTGCTGGTTTCCCAACATTCAAAAGGTCCCCAAATTTGAGGACACCCCTCCGAGTGTTGCCGAATCCCAGCGCCACATCTTACCTGCACGTCCAGTCTTGGCCCCTTGGATCCTAAGCGAGATGGGGGCAAGCCATGACTCGCGCGCCGACGATATCCGGCCGACGAGATCCCACGGTATCAGGAAGTTTGCCATGCCCATCCCTTGTAAAATTTGAAAATCAAGGGCACCCCGCTCTTTTGGGGAGATTTGCCATCAAACAGCAAGAGGGGGGAGAAGCGCTTGAGATGTTTTTGTCTAGTAGCTAGGGTCAGAAGAGGCTTGTCTAAGCCATGAGCCCAAGTGGCGGATTCAACAGCGGGGCTTTGCTGTCATCTTCCCCTGTTGAGTGGCGCCCTGTTTTCCTTTCTGCTTGGCGGGGTCCATCAAAATTGCCCAAAGAACCCTTCTCGTTTTTGGCAGGGTCACTGGGCAATCGGGTTCCCTTGAGGCAACATGAGAAGTTGAGGATGCGGGACTTTCGAAAAAACACAAAACAGACGCGTTCTGGCCTGGAGGTTTTCACCAGGCACATATGAACTGTATGTTTATCTTCCACTCTGCAAAACAAACGCTTGGTCCCAAACTGTCCGAGAAACTTTGGGACTTGCTGGAGGCATCGTCCGAGGCCCAGCATGTTTTGCAAATTAAGAGGGCCACTTTCCGCGGAGTTGGGGGGATTCGGGGTGCTGGACAACAGACCAGAACGAGGAAGATGGATGAGGAAACAGAAACTTAAAGAGAAAATGTTCTTGCTAAATTCGATCTGCAAACAACGTGTCTTCCAATGGACGGTTCGCTGTTGGAAACAACGGGTTCACGCTAGTACATATCTATATATGTATATGTATGAATATATATATATATATAGATACATCACATGATGGGGTATGAGGGCTACATATGACATTTATGTTTCGTAGCCTAGGTTATAAAAAATAAGCATGGGGTGTTCCTTAAAACTGTTGGCCGATGGACTCGGTGCTCGTCTTATCGCCCTCCAGAGGAGGCGATGGCGGAGGCGTAGGCGCTAAGCTCCTATTGTCAAGGCCTTTCCAAGACTCGCCAGGCCGCATCCCGGTGCTGAATTTAGCACCGTTTGGGACATAGGAAGCTTTTGGGGTCCTTTCCTGGCCCTTGACAATAGGAGTGGAGTGAACTTGGCGGAGCCATCCCAACGGGCAGTGGCCGCTTTGCTGGACTTTGATCAGATTGCAGTAGGGAAACCGTGTCATGGGTTGATGGGATGTTACAGAGGCCAACATGACGCCAACCACGTTGTTCGGGGCCCACTTTTTGCCACAAGAAGCACCTTTTCACCGGGGTCCTTCTCACATCTAAGTTTGTGGCGCCACGCAGGCCTTGCCCGGAAGTTGAGGTTTTGCCAGGCACATGTTGGACCCCTCGAAGTCAGGAAATGATGCTCTCGTAGACAGCCGCTGGTTTTATTCAAAAGGTGGGCAATTTCTTCCAGGATTGTCCTCATCATGCGCCATCCATGGCGCTCACTAGACATGAGGGTTCCTTCTACGCCAGACGTCACGTCCAAAAAGGGGGCAACAAGCACTTTGGATGTCCTTAAATATCCAGGTGTGACGCTTCTGAACACAAAGTCCACGCACTTCACAGGCGAAATCCCTCTGAGGTCTGCAGGTTATGGGAGAGCTCTCTGGACTCCTCTTGGACAAAACCCTTGCATTTGTGTTGGGAGCGTGTTTTTTGATCGCCGCGAATTTCTGCAGACCTCGCAAATCTTCCAGATCCAATGTCTGCTGAATTTTTGGTCAGCGCGGATTTCAACTGGATCTGCTTGCGAGTCAGAGCCTTGGCTTTCGACGCCCGACAACAAATGAAGGGCCGAACTGGAGGGACGGAGTCCAAGGGACGCGAGACGAAGTCGAAGTCGGAGTCGAGTCTCAAGAATTTCCCACGGACTCCGAGCGTCCCAGAGCGGACCGCTGAGCCCCGCGCGAGATGCTAACTCAAAAAGGCCGACTCGGTGGGGGGACTTGGGCGTTTGGTTGGCGCAAATACACGCTTCTTCTTTGGGCAAATGTTGTCCTAAAGTGGAAACCGTTTTTTTTTGGGGGGGAAGCACGCAGAGTTGGCAAAAGCAAGAGAACGTGCGTGCGACTCGGATCCAACGCGCGCGAGCCGGTGAAATCCGCGGGTTTGGGTTCTCATCCAAGGCCTGGTTCCAAAAGTTCAGGCAGCCAAGGCCCATCGAAAGGGATCCAAAGCCTCCGCTCCAGGAAACCGAAGCCGAGAGGCCAGAATGGTCCTCCTTCCCGATGGGCGGCCCCCCCAAACTGGGAGCCTCGACCCGGTTTTGCAAGCGAGGCGGCTGCCACTATGGAGCACATCCAGCGCTCCATCCACGAGGTCTTGGACCTGCGCAGGGCCAAGGCCACGAAGTGGACGGTCGCGAGGTCAAAATCTTTTGCGGGGCGCGTTTCCATTTGACAAAAAAATCAGGGGATCTCGCGAGCTTGGCATTGGTCAAAGGGGAATCAAAAAAGATCCCGGACACCCGGAAGCTTTTATATGTTCGGGACAACCCGATTCATTCTTTCTGTAGCTGCTACCTGGTTCCATGAGGCTAAGGCCTTTCGCCCCATGCCTAGGGATCCCGAAGCTGAGTTCCCTCTCCGGCCTTGGGCTGTTATCCAATTCCGCAGAAACAAAAAGTCATTTTTCCCCCAAAAAAGGGACTCCTTTTTTGACTCCACGCAGGTAAGCCTCTTTCCAGGTCCTTTTGGGCCAGAGTGAAGAGGCAAGCGTCTGGTTTGCACGCGAGCGGCGATCGCCAGGTGCCCCATTTGTACCGCTTGTCGGATGCCGCACGCTGAGACCGGTGATGGGCCAATCTGTTTGCTTAGTGTCGAATATGGGAAGGACTGATGGATATGTTTCCATCAAAGCGCAGAATACGGCGGACTTCAAACTGTGAGTGGTAGTGGATGGGCATAAGGTGCAACAGACGGAAGTTTCCGAGTTTGAACCTTGATTTGGGAGCCCTCCAGTTCAAAATCAGAGGGTTCTTTTATGTCAAGTTCGAAGGTTCATTCGCTAGAACAAATCGCGATTAGCGGGGCCCCGTTGTGCTTTTGAGGAGGGTGCTCGTCTTAGTCATCACGCACAGGCCGTTTGAACCTTGATGGTCCCGCGACCGTTTTGCCATGCGATTCTCGGGACACGTTTTTCTCGGTCTTGAGCAGATGGGGCTCTCACCATGTTGAACAAGTTCAGAGAAACACTAGATTTGCACCACGCACGGCTACTGGGCACAACCGGAGGGAAAGCAAGTCACAACAATCCACATTTTGTGCCTCAACGCAGAATCTGCGCAAGTTGTGTGTTCACGCCTTTTGGAACCCTTGGCCGTGTTTCCGCCCGTCCTTTGCGGCCGAGCTACTACTTGAGGCAGCCTTGATGCGCGTCATTCGCTATGGCCGGAGCCGCAGACACCAACACACTTTGCAATTAACTATGAGAGATTTGTGCTCCATTTCGCCCTGTTACAGGCTGATGAACAAGAGATCAATCAAGAAGGCAAGAACATATAGGATATGGATACATTTTGCAAGGCTTCTTTTCATTTGCCCAGAACCACCTCAAACTGGTCGCTCATGTTGCCTAGCTTTTTGTTTCAAACTTCTTGCAAATACAATGCTCTCGCTTTGCCATAGCCCTGCAAAGCCGTCAAATGCGTGTTTCTTGAGGGTACCCGTTCAGCGATCTCAAAGACCAGGAAGGCCAACCCACCATTTTGGTAACGAATTTTGAGAAAAGCACCGACAGCTTTCAGCTCCTATTCTCCGGCGAACAGCCAATGGCTTCTCAAACATAATGTTAGCTTAGACGGGTCCCTCCGT
>CAUJNA010001779.1:155000-186195 GCA_963377175.1 Effrenium voratum
GTTGGTATGCTTCTTTGGCAGTACTCAGGATTTGGAATGTGTGAAAAGTGGCTTTGGGTTCGGCGCTGGCAGCGATTGGGAAACTTTGATCCGCCTGCGTTTCTTTTAGATTCCTCCAGTTCACTTTGAACGACACCATTTTGCCGCCAGTTTGACTCGCTTTCTGCTTTGCTGGATACCAGAAACAAGCAGCGGCCCCATGCGAGGTGCGCTCAGCAGCACTGGACCTGGCTCTGACCTCGGAGGCTCGCATCGATTGGGTCCCCTTTCAGGACTCGTTGTGGGCCACGGAGCTCGTGAGCAGCTGAAAACGCTTCTGAATGGAAACTGGTATGCACTTTTTTTTTTTTTTTTTAATAAACAAGGATTACGCTGGGTGTCACTTTAATGAGCCCAATGGGGTCCTTCTGCCCTGCGCTGTCCAGTCATCAATGCACAAAGAACACCCAAGGGTGTTCCTCTCTCACTAAAAATGGCAGTGGGCTTTGATGAACCTTTGGAGAAAGCGAGCCCTAATTTCCATCGGAGCCCAAAAAGAAACACCCAGCAACTTGACCCCCTCATGCGTGCTCTCGGCTTCGCTTCTCCCAGGGGTGATTTCTCATCTTCTTTTACAATTTCAGGACACACCATGCACATTTTCACAAACAGAGCCTTTTGTTTGGCTCTTTGGTTTGTTTACTTTTCCCTCCAGGCCAGGTGGATGGTTCCATTTTGAGACCACGCCAAAAACAAAGCGCCCTGGACGCAGTTGCGCAACATCTAGCATCTCTGATGTTCGCCAAAAACCCACCAATCAAAACATGCATACACAGTGCTTCGCGTTTCCTGTGAAACGTGGATTTGGTCCCTCAAACATTTGAAGGAAAGGGAAATCAGGAATCCAAGTGGCTGGAGTGCCTTTCTTTTTTAAGACACTCATTCACCCACACCCGCGAGGGGTGGGTTCAGCTGACTCCACCTTCAGTTTTGTTCTTCTTCTTTTTTTTTCCCCTACCGGGGACGCGGACTTTCAGTTGGATTGTCCATCCACTTGCGAGGTAGCTCCCTCTTTCCTTTGAAACATGGAAAGGCCGCGGCCCAAAGCCGATCCAAAGACAGGTGGAGTCGCTGATGGTGGATGGCAACAGCCAGGGTCCCGGTTGGTTACACCAAGTTTGCCGCGGGCGCCTTGGGCTTTTTCAAGGGGTCCGAGGACTTTAGGGGATCGTTAGGGATCCCAAAACAGGTGGTATCTCGCAAAACAGGTGTTGGTATCTCGAATGGATAACTTCGTCATTGTCGGGGTTTCGCTTCAGAAAGCTGAACCACATGAAAGGGCAGATTTTTGAACGGACCGACGGACAAACCTGGGCAATCAAACCTAGAATACCTAGAATTTCCGTCAAGCTTCGGGACACCTCAATGAGTTGCTGTTTAAGCACGAGGGAAACGTGGTCACGACCAAGAGTAAGCTTACACAACCTTACACAACCAAGAACCCGACATAGTGACCAGTTCAGCAGGCCGCGGGAGTGAATCAAGCGGGATTCCCTGTTTTCCCATGTTTCAGTGAATCCCACCGATTTCATGAGGGCAGGGGATAAGGAATGACGGGATCAGGAATCAGCATTAGCTGCTTGCCAGATGAGCGGTGACTTGATCTTTGGGAAGCGAAGTAGAGGCTACTGCCCACGTGGGATTTTGTTTCGGGCGTGGACACCAGGGATAACGCCTCCGGGTCGTTTGGCGCGGTAGCGATCGGGTCAAAGCGTTCGAATCCTCGTGTTGCTTGAACAGGATCCCTGTTGTAGTTACTTTGAATGTGGCACCCTCAGACAAGTGAGAAAAAAGTCATGGCGCCCAGAAGGGAAACCGGGTTCAAGTTTTGCTGTCTGTGTCCTTTCCTGGGGGGGAAACAAACAACTGAAAGATCCATTTCAAGTCCAGGTACCAAGAACCGACAAAACAACTGGCATAGTCTATTGCTGGTTTCGGAAGGGCATGGGGGCCAATCCAAAAAACAGGCGGCCATCATTTTTTCCTATGTCCTTTTGAGGAAGCAAGTGATTCGTCCGAGGCTCGGGTAATCCTGGGTTCTCTGACTTAACCTGGCCCTGGCTAGGGGCTTACCAAAGGGTCCACAAGGCCGAAACACGCTTTCCTTGAAATGTTTCCCAAAATTGGGGGTGCCCTCTTGCCGTTTGGAGGTGCTCTTTTTAGGCGAACACACACACACACACACACATGGAGGGTTGGGCTGGTTCTTGCCCTTTTTGGCGTCGAAATGCAGGGGCACCACCCGGAACTCGCCTCGCTATCGCTTCGGTGCCTCAGGCACAGCGATGCAAGAGCGAAGGCCGGACTGGGGCCGCGGTCGCTGACGCACCGGAGATCCATTTCAACCTCCGTCTAAGGATGCAAATGGTTGGTTGGGGACCAGCGGGGGGTTTGATTTCCCATGAGAGACGCTAACAGGGTTTGGTGAGGGTAGTTTCCCGGTTGTGGTCACTGACCGGGTTTCGCGCACTAGCTTTTTTTTCTAAGAGAGGTATCCGGAGGATCCGTCAAACAAGTTGGGCCGAGAGGGGGATTGAAAAATCGAAGCAACCTTTAGGAAGTGGCATTGCAGCCAAAAGGTCCCACAAGCGAAACCTCAAACCCAGATGGGTGCAGCTCATTCTTTTGGATGTCTCTGGAATTTGCTTGGGATGTGAACCGATCGAGAGGCTGGGCCTGTGCCAGCTCATCGACCAGATCCAGGAGCGCCAGCTGCAGGCACGTTGCGCAAGTCCCGTCAAGTGAGAAACGGCTCTGCTGTTGGTTCATGCTTAGATTGGAGAATGACAGCAATGCCATGTCTGTGTGAGGGTGTTTTTTCGTTCATTTGCAGGGGGGTGTGAGGAACGACATGCTTGCCGAAGGTTGGGCAAGCGAAAGCCGAAAGATATTTGAGCTTCTTTGGGCCCAATTCAATGCCTCTTTCAAGTCTGAACAAGCACCTAACAGGGTGGATAAACCAAAGACATTTGCGGGGGGTTGAGGGGAACACATGGTCGTGTCTGTCCAGACATCGCCTTTTGCCAGCACTCCCGGGTTTTGCACAGATTTGATGCCATCTTGCATGAAGACCTCAGAGCCCCCATACATGAAGGTGATGAACCTGATGTAAAGCAGGCTTTCCGAGCCATTTCCCTTTTGGATCCTCCATTTCGTGGCGATCGTTTCAATGGACACCGGTAGATCGATCAACTTTTGGTCAGAAATACAGCCTTCCCGCCTGTAAAACTCCCTCCCAGGGTTTTTGTGGACTTTCAGCTTTTTGGGACGACCAGTTGAGTGGAAAGCAAGTGTTTTGCCTGCATCTGATATGCGATATGTGGCTGGCCTGGGGAGTGTTGATGTGTCACTGGCGCAATTAGTTGAACCATCATACCCCTTACTCCAAATACCATCTTTTTTCAGGGTATCATGTCGACCCTCTACTAAAAAAGGAGGTATTTACCAAAGCCAGGCTTTCCCAAACATAGCCTGACAAACGCGGGTATTTTGAGGGGTCATCACGTGTTCGGACTTTTCTTGGCCAGTGAGAAAAGGGGCGGACCGCGAGTCGCGAGTGCTGTTGGGACAGGCTGCGGACAGCGAGTGGCGCGGCGTGGACTTCGCCCCGGCCTCAAGCTCCGGGACCGCGGCCGATGGCTTTTTCCGGGACCGAGGGGCGTTTTTTTTTTTTTTGGGGGGGGTGGCCCACCAAAAAAAACAGGGGTTGTGGTTGAGCAGAAGAGAGGGTCCATTATTTTAAGATCCTGTTCACTTCGGATTACTGTCCAGGAGAATCTGTGGTTAAGTGGAGCAATGAGCCATTGAGGGTGATTCCTTTGATTGGCGCGGTCCTTCAAATTCATCCGAAGTTGACAGTATACCAAAGTGGGGGTGTCCTTTCTCGATCCTGCTTCTAGAATTGGTCAGGGAAAGCAAGAGATTGCAAACTTCTTTTTTTGGATCGCTATTTGGAGACACGGCACTAGTGGGGTTGTACATCCATTTTGACCATCCCTCCCAAATTTGTTTGTGTGTGTGTGTGTGTCCTCTTTGTCTAAGAGCAGGGAGCCTCGTTGGAAACCACCTCGGCCGGCCGAAGTGTTTGTAGCCCTGGCCAGACGATGATTAAGTTCACCGGCGAGCGGCTCGCACCGAGGATCACTTCATGGCTGGGTCCAGCAGTGAAGAAGAGGCACGCGCTTCCAGAGACCTGTTTCGAGCCACGATCTTTCTGAAGTGATGTACGGAAGACTGGGAGTTGACCTGCAGGGGCGAGAGTTAGGTCCGCAAGCCCACAGAGACTTGCTAGGGGCGATCGATACGTGGGGCAAGTAGCGGCAATGCTCCAAAATTTCATGGAAAGGGCGACTCACCGCAATGGCTTTGGTCCAATTGGTGGGTTTACCCATCTGAGACTCGCCTGACGTGTCGCTCTAATGAGCAAGAAGCCTCCAGTCTGCTTGATGCCTCTGTCAGGAGGAGGCCGAACAGTCACCGACCGAGACTGAGGAGAGCGAGGAGGAGGCATGATTGAACCATCCTGGGTGGGTGGTCGACCACTGCCATGGCCTTAGAAGCCTTAGCCTTTCAATCCTGCGTTCACAGGATGCAGAGGAGGAAGAAGAGGAGGAGGAGGACACCCTTCAGGGGAACCAGGTCGCCCGGTAACGACCTTGCGGCTCGGGGGTGGGGCCGGCAGCCTTGCCACCACCATTATCCCCAATCTTGTTTTGGTTTGAGATCTGGGAAAGACCGATGCTTCACCCTTGCAAGCCGCTGCCATTGAAATGACCGCGAAGCCACCATGAGGGTCCAACTTGATTTGACATATCCCTATTCAGAGAGCCTTCCCGAGGCTTCTTTGTACCTTATTTGGGAGATTCCCTTACTAGCCAAGACCAGAGATCCATATGTTCCCGTCGTTGCCATGGCACCCGGACCTTTTAAAGGAAACTTGTCTTTCACAATCGACTCAGGTTCCATGGAAGAAAAGGATACAGTTTGCGAACTGGTGCTGGGGATCCATCACTGAGGGACACCCTATGAAAATTAGCCGGTGGATGATTCTCAATTTTGAACTTGCAACTTTAAACCTGACCACGACGGATTCCTAACCGGCAAGTTGGGCCCAAACCGTGCGGAATTTCGCAGTCAGGAGCTGACCACGGACGAATCCTTGGGCAGCAGTGAGGCCGGCACAGGTCAAAAAGGGAAACCACGTGTTTTGTCTCTCACCCGCTTGCATTATGGATCTAAAGCAGTTTGCTCCGTCCCAACTGCCAGAGCTCTAGTGGCAGATGGCCCGGTTTGACCTCTCTTGACCAACGTGACAAAGACGCCCCAACCATTTAGGCCTCATGTGGTCATCTACTGCTTGGGGAGGATGAGGGGAGCCCCTCAGAGACCAGGAAGGCTCAAAGGAACCTTTTGATCAGGACGCCGAACCTCTTCAGCTTTTGGGCTTGCAACTCCGATATCTTGGATCAACGCCTCTTGGTTCCGCTCCCTTCACCAACCCCCGTAGGATGCCAAGGGCCCGCGGCCAGGTATCTGCGCCAGTGGCAGGAGGCAAGCTTTCTCGAGCGGGAAAACACATGCAGCGCCGATGTCCGTCTTGGGGTGGTTTGGGGGTGCTGGACAGAGTCTCAGATCTAAGAGAGTTGTTTACTTGGTTTTGGTTTTGAGAGATGGCATGGCGCGTACCCCCCTTCCCGGACTGGGGGCCTCCAACGCAGGAGACAGAATGGCGGCCAGGAAGGCGTGGCTCGAAGGTTTGTTCCGCCGTCGTTTGGACCTTGGAGTTTCTGTGGATGGATTAGGTGGGGTGGAGGCCACAGGTGAAGCCTCGTTTCAAGTTTTCAGGGAGCCATGGCCGGGTGCCTGCGAGCCAGGAGTGGGAGGTGTCGAAACTGGGGACTCTTTTGGGATGGGTTTTAAGGGAAGCCGGAAGGACAACCACTTGGAATCCTCTAAGTTTGTTTCATGTACTCGTCCAAGAACCCTTTTGGCAAGAGTTGAAGCGCAAAGTTCTTTGACCACTCTTCTCCTGATGGAACCTGCCAGAAGGTTCTTTCTGCATGGTGGGTTCCCTATATCACTATTTCTCTTAGGGTCTGAGCATCACTTGATGTGACAGTTTACAGTGACGACTTCTTGTTTGTTGTCTGTTGGTTTCTTGAGGTTCCTGTTGGAGAGTTGGAACCCTGTGGTTCCAGTGCGCTTCGCAATGGCTCTTGGGTTTTGCCCCCAGTCAGCCAGGTGCCCAACGACACACTGTTTGACACGAAAGTCCTTCATGGGGCCACCAAACGGCTCAAGTCCATGCGCACTCTGCACGCTGGCGCCCGAGCCGCGTGAGGCTGTGCGCTTGGAGCCACCCGTGTTCGGTGCCGGCCGCAGTCCGTTGGCGATGTGTGGATGCTTTGACGGTATCGAAGGTGCCTGAAGCATGGCATAGATTAGCCATGCCATACCGTCAAACTGGTTGTACAGGGGGTATGAGTCAAGATTGCCTGAAGGGGCAAGGTAACCTCCGGCAAGTGGTTAGTAACCCGTTTTAAACCCGAAATCCGCCATGGCTTCGGTGGGTTCCCACTCTCCGCAACAGATTTGGTGCAGCCGACCGCAAATTGCTTTGTCTTTTCCTTTGAACACCATCCAGAAAGGTCCCGAAAATCAAAGACACTCCCAAGCCAAGGCAGTTTAGTCTTCTTGTTTGCCCCATGTCCAAACTAAGACTCGTGGGAGCTCACCTAGCCTGTGATGCTTGAATAGGTTTCCTCACCTGCATCCAGCTGCAAATCCACCGGCGTTTCTTGATGCAAGGACAGGTGGGACAGGGAATGTCCGCCGATCTGACTGGCGAACATTTGGGTATGGCTCAAAATTAAGGAGCTGGGGTTACCCGGGTTTTAGTCTTTGGCTCCATTTACCAGGGTGCCATTTTGGTACCACTTTTTTGAGCCACAGCCATTTGGCTATGATTTCAACCAGGGAACTTCCAAAGGCCCCTCCAAAGTGATGAGTCGACACAAACTCGCCGCCTAAATCACCAAAGGGCCCCGCATTGAAGTTCATGCCCATTTGAAGATCCGAAGCAGCAAGTTGGCGCGCGATTTTCCTGTGTTTCTTTCTATTTCTTTCTGCTTTTGGATCGGATTTGGAGGGGCTAGACTAAAATAGGCGACCATTCTTCAGGGGAGGATCCGGATCACTTTTGGGGGAGCTGCGCCATGTTTGTCGAATACCAAGCAAAGGGTGACTTGGAGCTTTTCGAGGGGGAAACCAATATGGGGGTTGATCAATATTCCTCTTCCCCAAATGACCATGGGTAACGTTTCCCATTTAGTGGGAATTGTCATTGTTTCAGTGGTTTTCCTCAATCATCCCCTGTAAGGACCTGATGATCACCCGGCATACGGGTTCTCGATGTCTGCAACCTCGTGCCAACCCCATGCAGATGTCGATTCTCTCTCGCCCTAGGCGGCCCGCCCCGATCCTCCGGCGCGAGATCCTCCCAGGCGCTTCATGCCCAGCGCTTCCATCGTCTTGCTGGTTCTCAGCAGGGAATGAGAAATGGAACGACCTCCACAAGCCATCCCCTATGGTTGCCTTTAAGGGAACCCCCAGGTTCACTCCCGAATTCCCTGGGAAAAAAAACTTGGTTGCCAAGAGGTAGCAGGAAAGTACCAAAAAGGGGCAAAGAGCCAAAGCAGTTGGAACTTTCCGTGGGTTTGCCCGCACTGAACCACTTGCCCGATACATTTTGGGGGCCGGGTCCTTTGGCTGCGAGACCCTCCGCGCCATGTGTCCCTTTCGGGAGGTACCCCGTCACTTGGGGCTTGTTTCCTGTGCCCAAGTCCGATCGGCCGGTTTCCTCCACCGATCGGTTTACCGGGATCACAAATGCCGGTAACTACCCAGCCACAAGCATGGACTCGCAATGAGCATGGTTGGCGAGGTTCTGCGACCACTGAGGGCGCAAACTCTATCCAAACTGATCCTTCTGGGCAAATTACATCGTAGCCTGACATGAGTTCGCACCTGGCCCTTCCAGAGAGATCTCTTTAAAGTCGGCGCAGGCGAGCGAGGAGACGCGGGGCAAGCCGCGGCGAACCCAAGCGGTGCAGCTGCCTGACTTTCAGACTTTCAGGGATGGAGCAAACCGCCCCATTTCGCAGGGCGGGGGGGGGGGGGGGGTTGTCGGGCGGTGTTGCCTTTCGTGTTTTGACCCCCTTGTAAATCCGCTTTGCAATAGGTCCTGTATGGGCCAAAACAACAGCCTGGGCACGTAATCTGGCGAGTGAAGCCACGTGCCCATGTTATTTCTCCGCTGGATGCGAATTTGTTTTCTTAGTCCCCCGATCACTGCGGGAAGCACAGCTCTGAGCTGCCAGGCCCAAGCTCTGCTCCCAGAGCAAGTCCTCGAGAAGGCGTGGCATATTTTTTTTTCGCGGGCGGAAGATGGCCGACCGGATTGGGTTCCCACGGTCTAATTAATTAATGATGTCATCACGTTTGGATGCTGCGGTAGGCTCAACCATTTTTTCGAGCGCATTGTCGGCGCCCACCATTGGGGGCTTGAGGACATATCCTCACGCCCGATGTTTGACACGGATTTGCATTGGCGGAAACACACTTGGTTGGAACTGCATTGCATTGAGCATGGGCATGATTTAATTAGTTTAAAAAAAGAGCTGGGTGCAGACTAGGGTCCCAGTGGGAAGGCATGTCATGACGGTTTTGTGATGGCCGACGAGACCAGAACAAATAACATGGAAGGAACTTCACAGGTAGCCTGCACTCGGTTTTTGAAGGCAAACTGTCGCTTTGGCACGCAGACCGCTGGGCAGTGATGCCAATGCTGCGAACATGGGATGGTGAAAGAATTGGGGTACTGACCAACTTCCCAGACGACGTGGGCCGATCACATGACTCACCAAATACCTATTGAGGGGCACTTGGACCCTGTCGAATTATGATATGAAGAACTCACCCTGTACGAGCTCACGGCTCACCCATGAAGGTTTCTTTCCTTTCCGGCCCAGATGCCCTGGCGGCTTCTGCGGTGCGGATGCCAAGCGTCTCAAGGGACCCCATCCAAGTGGCTGGTTTCGTGGTGTCCCGAATAAAAGGTAAAGGGGTCCACGTCTGTTAACACGTTTGTCTATTTGTTGACCGGCAGTGCAACAGGCCTGACCTTGAAGGCCTTCAATGGCGATATTGACAAAGGGTCACACAATCACTTTATGCCTCGTCATTCAGCCGGTCAGTTCTCGACTACGTTTTGTGCCTTCACAAGAATTCCGCCCCCTTGCTCACACCCGGTTGCAACCCGTACGGGTATGAACCCCCACGGGGCCCCTGAAATTGGGGAGGATCATATAAGAACAAGCCTCATGTCGTTGCAGGCGCAGCCCCCAAAAGATCACAGCTCCAAGGCTCCAAGGGGCCTAGTGGGCAGCCTAGAAGGCAGTGTTCCTGCCCGTTCATTCGTTGGTTTCTTGGAACAGAGCCCAACCTGCTCAACCGAACTGCGCTGAGTCGCCAATCCTCGAAATGAGGATCAGCATTGCCGTCGCCCAGCAGCAGCTGCTGCGCTGGCGCGAGGCAAAGAAATCGCAACGCGAGCGACTCGAGTCTCGGCCAAGGAGGTTTCCTGGTAGAAGCTCACCGGGAGCGGCGTTTTTGGATTTGAAGAAACACCCGCAAGAAGCAAAGGATTTGTGCTTGCCAGCCACATCACTAGTTGCAAAACATCCCTGGGTAGCGTTTCACAGGCCCCAAGACACAATTGCTCCGCACGGGGAAAATGGTGTGTACAGTTTTGCCATTGCGATGCACTGGCATGGTTTCCAGAACATTCTGGGGGCCTGGGGGAAAGCCCCTTAGATTGCCCAAGAATTTGAGTGAGGAGCTTGTTTCGACCATTGCCGGACCTCGAAACGATGAAGCTGCTCATGGAGCAACCGGGATGGACCCACCGGCCAGGTGATGGAAGAGCTGGCCTGGGGCTCAGATCGCAGAACAAATCAGCCTGGATCGCATCCCAAGTCAAGGGTCAGCTTCGAGTTGGTGGCTTGGATTCTCCTTGGTCTCATGTTTCTTCCAATTGTCGAAGGGGAAGCTCCAGCCGGCAAGATGCTGCTTTGCCTCAGTGTAGCAAGTTCATTCAGCCGGATTGCGCAGAGTATGTCCGGCAAGTGTGTGTAACTATTTCCGGGCATGCTTTTTGGGTTGGTCCAAAGGGAGATTTGGCTGTGGGTCAAGACCAATGGTACCGTTTTGGGGTAGGTGCACCACCCATTTTAGAACCTATTGTAGTGGGGATTTGGATGTTCACTGGGGGTACGATTTGGATTTTGACCCATGGCCATTTGAGCTTTGAAACCCACTCAGGAGCTGGAGAGGCCCGAGGGCCACGGCAAGGAAGCGCTCACCTCCTACCGCTGGCTCACCACCCTCCGCGTCGCCGCCGTTTTGAGAAAGCGGAGAGGGAAGCTGAGAGGGAAGCAACGAGCAACGTTTGAACCGGGTGTCTGAGAAAAAACAGTCACCCCCAAAAGGCTTCCCGTTACCAGGGTTAATGGGGTGGGCTCTCGGACCTGAATCGTTTTCCATTTTCCCCATAGGGCCTCCCAAGCCAAAAGCTCAGATTGTCAAACATACGAACTTTCTCACACACGCTTTCCTTTCTTTTCAGCTTGATTAGCACGTTACAATGTCAGCCACGTCAAGCCAACAAGAAAAAAACATGTGAACTTCTTTGGGTGACATCAGTTTTGACGCCCTGTGTCGGTGCTGCCAGGGCACTATATGCGCTCCAAGCAGGGCAGCGGCGCTCCGGAGTCCTATGTGGATCGAGGTGGCTCCAAAAGCCATGGGCAGTGGACAGTTTTTTTAAAGCTATGAGATGTCGTTTTGCTTGAAACGACTAAAGGGGACTCTCAGATGACGATTTGCTCAAACAATGTATATATAATATATGCTATACACAAAAGTACATATGTGCGCACACATGTAGCATGGTAAGTCGAGCTTGGTCTCGGGGACTTATTTGGCTGTCGGCAGGGTTGAGGTTCACCTCGGAAAGATCGGGAGGGCCGTGCAAATCCGAGGAATCCCCCTGACATGAATTAATCCCTCCCTAAAATGGGGACTGCATCTGACTAGTATGCGACTCCGGATTAATCTGAGGTTGACATTACGAGACCAGCTGGACCACCTCATCCAGCATCATCCAAAAGCGGGTCCCGAATTCACGGTTTTCAACTGTAATCATGACAGCCATGGTCTGGGCTTGGAACCCTTAAGGGGGGGATCCAGGCTGTGGAACAAGCCTACTAAGTCCTTTGAGGCTAGAGTTGTTTTTGTCACTTTCAATGTTTGCAATTCCCACAATAGCAGACGGGGTTTCCTTTCATGCTTGCGTTCCAGAAGAGGGGATTCTCTTAGACTACTTTGGAAAGATGCATGTGGCCAGGCAACTCGGGTCGGGGAAAGGTAGGCCCAGCTTAAGACAACGCGCGCCAGGCCAGTACGTGCTGTCCATGGCCGGCTTCGATCTAGGCCGACGGGGGAGAGGGCGAGGGGAGCACATTCTTGCGACCGTGAGGCGCTTTCTTTATGTGCTTGCCTTGCTTGCTTGCTTGCTTGCTTGCGTGCGTGCGTGCGTGCGTTCGTGCTTGCTTGCTTGCTTGCTTGCTTGCTTGCTTGCTTGCTTGCTCACTTGCTTGTTTAATCTGAGTGAGGGTCTTCTTTTCCCATGTCTGCGTGCTGGTGACGCCTGAATGCGTGCTTTCTGCAGCCGCAGGTGGAGTAGCAGTTGCATGAATGGTGTCGCATGAGTGGAGCCTCCAGAGTTCTTGGTTGCCCTTTGACAAATGACCGGAAAAAAAAGAAGAAACAACTGGTTGGTGGAACCATGACAGTCGCGATCGTTTCCAACCACTCATTGGTCAACAGTTGTTAACTTTTTGCCGGGGGTCACTTGGCCAACCCGGAATTTCAATCATCGAATCAGTACTCCTTGGCGATTTGAATTTGCAGCTTGCACAGGGTGCCCTCTTCTTTGCAACAATCATTTGGTTCACTCCCAGCACAAATCCGAACGGGCTAGGGACCTAGGGATCCGGTGAAATCCCTTTTTCCGTCTCAACAGCCCTTTGTCTTCAAAGGACTAAAGGCAAAACCAGGGCTCAAATTGGGTCCAGGCTTGTGCGCCCCGCCACAAGCGCTCGCCCTCGCAGAGCCGTCATGGCTCGAAAGAAACTTCCAGTTGTTTGTCCATAGTTCAGCGAGCGCCTTAGCTGACTTCCAACGAGCTCAAAGACAGGGAGGATACCAGGTAGCTATGGAGAACTGTGGTTGGGCCCTTGGATGATTCACAGGGATTTCTTATTGCTTTTCGGACGTTGGAATGCCAGTCTGACGGAAGCCAGGAAGATGCTTGGGGCATTGGCGCGCTTTCTTTTTTGCCTGGGACGCTCAAACAAGACGCCGCTGACTTGTGGGGTCCTGATTCGGTCTTGTTTTCGTCATGATGTTGTTTGTAAACCTCTGGATGTGGTGTTGTTCTTCAGGGGATGGTAAACATAGGGCTGCCTTTTCTTACCGTTTTGCTGTAATGCGGCCTTGTGAGGCGGTCGGGTCCAAAAAAGAGTTATCATTTTGTGTCGCCATGACTGGCACTGGGACCGGGACCAGATTGCGCGATGACTGAGGTCCGATCATGGGTGGCAGACGAGGAACCACATTCTTATGCTTTTTGCGCCTGGGGCAATGCAATGAGATGTGAGCGGCCAAAATACTCTTTGTAAGTTGCTGTAGCGAACTCGCGCTGACGTTGGGCACACTCAGCAAATCATGGTTTGAGGCTTGGAACACACTCAACTCCGGACATAAGTCATGTTGCTTGGGTGTTAAAAGCCAAGCAACACAAACAGGGCCCCCTAAGGGTTCCTAATTTAACTTCACACCTGCAAGTGCGTGAAACCGAGCAATTTTTCGTTGGGGCCGGCAGCTTGCTGTTGGCTTAAGCTTTTGCCTGCGCTCACGTACCCCAGAAGAAACAACCCCCCCCCCAGACCTCCCCAACAACGAGTTTGTCTTTTTGTCTCAGTTTTGCCACACGAAAAGCTCATCGTTTGAGCCCTTCTTTCATGTGGCCTGTCTTTGCGTTCTGGTCGCCGTCTCCGAGACATTTGGCGCTCGGGACGCCGGCGAAGCAGTACCTCCAGGCACGGGCCGGGCTTCCTTCGCCCCCCCATTACGACCATTCCGCGGCGCGCGCTTCAATGGAAACCGGCAAGTGGCTCAACTTTTGGGGAGAAATCCAGCCTTGCCGATGCCTGTAAAAGGCCCAGTTCTCCCAAGCGAAGCGACCTTTTTGACCTTTGGGTTTTCACATTTCGGGTTCCCATTCATAGTTATGGCAACCCAAAAGGTGATCAGCGAAGGGGCTACTGACAGAGAGCTGGGAAGCGAAATGATGCTTTTGAGAGCACCTTGTTTTGTAAATGTAAGCAGTTATCTGGAATTATATTGATGAGGGCTACCGCTCCCAAAAGCAGAGTCTTTAGGTATCATGTCTCAGTTGCCTTTCTGATTGGGTAGATACCAAATGATGCGTCCAATCTTGTCTCCATGGAAACTCACTCACTTTCCTATCTGTTTAATGGTTAGATACTAAAGATGAACGTTCGATAGGCAAATGAAGGGACTCATCATCTCATCTCGTTCAGCATACAATCCTAGCTTAATTTTCGTATTCATCTTAGTTTCCAAGATGATAAGCAGTTTTTGAAGGTCATTCTCCCCCGCGGGTTGCCTTGGTGCGCGGTGTCGCTTTGCTACGGGGCGCGCCAGTGTCGGGATAGTCACAACATGGCCCAGAGGTTTGGAATCTTGAGCTTTCTCTGGATCTGAGGGTTTTTGTATTACTTAAGAAGCCTCAACCCCCCCCCCCACCCTTTACCCCCCCACTGCTTTCTTAAATTACACCCTGGGATTTAGGGCCCTTGGGAAATGGCCCATTTTTTAAATATTTTTTTATCTGGAAAATGTGCCTTTAAGGGAGTCAATACCCAGGTGTATTTTTAGGGTGTAATGCAAGAACTCGACTGGAAGGTCGTGGACAGCAGCGCTGAGTTTCTGGAGCTCTCCAGCGACCTGGCGGATGCGGGATCTTTAGATGACGCCGGGCAGCAGAGAGGAACGAAGCGCAGAAGCTCGGGACCCGTGTCCAGTACAAATCAACCACTATGGCACTGAGTCTGGTGAAATTTTGAAATGCGACTCGGCATTGGCAATGGAAGCGGCAATCCATGGCAGAGGTTCTAAAAGTCTGGGGCCCCAATACCAAGTGAGACATAATCAAAGCCTCATACTCAAAAGCTCCACCCAAAGCAGTGCAGATCAAGCACCATTTGGAGAAGTCAGCCTTTAGCTCAACTGGGGTGGCCCGAGGGGCATTCACTTTCCCAAAATACCGAAGAGCTCACTGAGAATGGTTCCTGTGACAGTCGATCACTGCGGCATACCTTAGAAGGCGGAGCCTGATGGTCTGATGTCGGCTTCTGACACATCTGCACGCTGCCTGAAAAAAGGGTCCCTGGTGCCATCGGGGGAAATTCAGCAGCTACATTGCGTTCGTCCCGCTATCAGCCGAGGACGTGTCTGGCTCCCAGGACATGCTTCGTTCGCGCGAACGGTGCCGGTCGGGTCTAGCCTCGGTCTCAGTCACATCAGAGCTAAATTGGGGGCGCCCCCCAAGGTTCGAAGGGACACCAAGACATCCACCATTTTCCGGGGGTTCGAGCTCACTCTGCCACGTGTGTTGTGAGATCCAGGTGCGTCCATAGATTCATTGCGTGCCGCCTTTGGTGATCCCCAACCTCAGGTCACCATTGGTCAAACCTTTCAGCCACAGATCTCAAAAGGATTCACTGAGAGAGTGGTTTCCCGGCAGGACGCGGAGGAGGGTCAAGTGAACATGCCGCCTGGTCGGAAATGTTTTGCTGGCCGTGTCTCCACCCCGCGGTCCGGACATGCCGTGTCATGCGGCACCCCTTGTCATGTCTTTCATTTTTTGAGCAGATCTCCCATCAAGACAAGTCCAATACTTCCTCATGGGCCACAAGCGCAAATAAGTCTTGGCCTTTTCCCTTGGCATACCGTCCGTCAACGACAGAGCTGTGTCCGCAGCCGCATGGGCTTCGTAAAGTGCCTTGCTTCGCTCCCAACGCTGCTTCCGACCCCTGTCGGTACAGATTCCGCGATCAGGGCGTGCCCCCACTTCAGTGAAGTCGGATGGTAGGCTTTGATGTGGCATGCAATGACCTTGATCTGTTCCAGAGGAGAGTAATATGAAAGCCAGTGTCGCGATATCATTCTTTGTTCAATGGATTCTTGTTCATGTCAAAGCACCCATGTGTTGGATACCAGCCATTCGCGGAGTTTGAGTCAAATTGGCGACCCTTTGCTGGCTCGACTTCGCATCTACCTCAACTGAAACCAGCCATTCATAGGAGCTAGGCTTGAGGCATACCACTTCAAGAGTCAAACCGCCTCACTTCAAGAGGAAGCCATCGTATTGTGAGCAGTCATCTGCAAAGTTGCACATGATTGTCTGTGCGCGTGTGGCATGGTCCCAACCTGTATGTTTCAACAGGAGACCAACATGAACATACCCTTTTGAAATGGGCGAAGTGAACAGTGCCGTTGGCAAGGTGCAAGAGACTCAGGGCAACGCTTGCCCAAAGCCGACGCTTTGGGCATTTGGTTTTTAGGTCCAATCGTTGCCCGGTCCTTGGGCATGACATGGCACCACTGTCACGGGTTTTGCCAAAATGCGCAAGGCTGGTGTCTGCGTCGGGCGCCTTGAGCGGGGCGGGCTCGCTTTCGCCGTCCTCCGGGGCCAACGCCACGGAGACGAGGGAGGCGAGGGCAAGTGCCGAACTGGTTGCAAGAACTTTGAGTTTGCAGGAGTCTTCATGTTTTTTTGGCTTATTCTTCACACTTTTCTGTTGGGTGTTTTTAAAGATATGTGACACCAACAGTGTAGGGGGGGTCCTCCAAAGAGTTGGTTCGGGGCTTGGAGGTTTGCACGGGGGTAAACTTCTCTTTGGAAGGCAACAGGGGTTCACATCCCCCAACATCCACCAATCTAAGCTGCCATGTCGCGGCAAGCTAAACTTGCCCGTGTTCTAAAGTAGGACATGGGCTCCGTTTCCCTATAAATGCTATCCTTTGAAGGGGGGGGTGCGCTTGTGCTTAATTGTGGGACTTGCCTTTTTGCTTGGGCCCAGCCCTCCCCTTGCCGGAGGCTGAGATCCAGGATGATCACAGCGATTCCCATGACGAGGTGTGCCCGGCTATGTTTGATCTGGTTGCAGCCCTGAGGTCATGCCTCCCCTGCACCCTCTTTCTCCCTCCAATGGAGAACCCCGACCGCTCAGCCCTTGACAACAATGCTTGTTGAGATCGGAAAGGAGGAAAATTGGCTTTCCGTAGACATCTGGATGTCTCTTTTTTAGGGGACCCGCCCGGTTTTCTTTTCGTTCCCTTTACAGCCATCCAAAAAGGTACCCTCAAAATAGACAGACCCGTATGGGACCCCATTCTGGCTTCAAAACGTCCGAGTTTCGACTTGGACATGGAGTCAAAGAGCTGAACCTTTGTCAACACCTGATCCTGGAATAACCCCCCTATGTAGGGCTGTTACTTGGGGATTCCTTGATTTCAGACTTACCTGTTGAGACGGCAAACTCCAAAGGTTTTATTGGCAGGTGTCTTTTTGCTCACGTCGCAAAGCATGTTCAAGCCTAAAATCGGCCAGTCGGCTCAGAGTGCTCCGTGATAGCATGATAAAAACTCCTTGCGTTGATTGCAGTCCTGGCGATGGCCTCCCCACCACCTCACCCCACCCCAGGGGTTCTCAGCTTGCAGCGCAGGCCGCCCCCAAACTGCACCGGAAGCGCGCGGCCCATTTGGCGCGCATGGCAGAGGCTCGGGGCGGTTTGCGCGGTTGGCGCGGTTTGCGAGGGATTGGCTTCGGGCTGAAGGTCGGGCAGATCCAAGGGGGACTCTTTGTGAATTGCTCATGATTTTCCTTGAGTGGTAAAAGCGGAACACCATGTTACATGAGCAATGCTCATGCAATGTCTATTTTTGAATTGGGCGGGATCGTGGGGCCAAGCTTGGGGAGGCATATCTACTTGATGAAGCAAGCAGGGACTGGGCGGAAGCATACGTTTTTAAGAGGAATATCCTTTTGGGAAATAGACCCCCTCAGGAAGATTGCAGAGGAGTACATTTCCCTTTCGTGGTGTAAATATCACACTGATACTGAAGAGGAACTCTCAGCAACCCTTTTGTGTCTCATAAAAAATCTCTCCCAAAAGTGAGGTAGTCACTAAAGACGAACGGATTTGTTGGGCGCTCCCAAAATTGGCCCTCCTCCCCGAATTGCCTTGCGGTAAGGGGAAGGGTGAACCAATCACTTGCGAACACTTTGCGGTAACCCGGAGGCCAGAGGTGAATCCCTTCACCGGTGCTCGATGCACTGAGGTCAGCGAGGCTTAGGTCAGATAGGCGAGCGGTAAGTTGTGCCAGTCACAGACTAAGTGGGGGAGTCTGATTGGGGACTGATAGCCAGCTTTCGGAGTCCGTTTCCTATAAGCAACAAGTTCAGCTTGCCCTTGGGTAGTTCGGACCCTTGGCAACCTCGGCTCCTCTTAAGACAAAATGAGAAGGTTGCTTTGGAACGCGAGTTCGCGAGCGAATTGCTCAGGCGCCACTGCCCAAGCCTCACCCGCAGGACTTTTGCCGGGGAGGCGGGCAGTAAGCTGGGGCGACAGCTTGGGCCCCTTTTTCAGAGTCAAAGAAGGGGAGTTTGTATCTTCTGGACCTGTTGGGCTGCAATTCAGGATGATTCACCCGTTTACTCTTACAGCTTCTTGAAACAAGTTGCTACACAGGTGTGTGTGTGTGTATAATATATATATATATATATGATATACATGTATATATTATTGTATGTTATTTCGCGGACACACACACACACACACACATTCACGCGCACACACACACAATCCTCCGATAAAAAACCCCAAAAGAGGCCACAGCTTCTCAGGCAAGCCACGTAGCTGCGATTCAACACACCCGGTTTCGCCCACCAGACCAGCTGCCCGGGAAGTGTCCCTTCGAGGAGGCGCCGGGCCGTCGTATCTGAGCTTCGCGTCGGGAGGTCGATCTCTGGGTCAGTGCTCGGAGACATGTGCGACGTGTGAAAGTGAAGGATTCCAAGCCAGGTGGCAAATCCACCTGGCTTGGTGCTAAGTTGGAGCCATGGGAGACGTAGCAGTGACTATGGGCAATCACCTTCCCAGATGTTCCTCGCCTAAAATGGGATGAGGAGCCCAAAGCATGGCTTTCGAGTCTTCTTTTTGGTTCCTCTGAAAACAGGAGCCCAAGGGGTCCTTGACTTCCGGAACCACCCCAGTTGAAATGAGTTGAAGATAGTAAGCAGTGATTTGTGCAGAATCAGATCGCCAACAAACCTGAACCACAGCCGCATATTGGGATCCAGCTGAGCAACTTAGATCTGTTTGATGGGATGTGTGGCTGCTTTCGGGCAGGTTCGACCCGTTTGCAGAGGAAGAAGTCTGAAAACATGTTGATGCACACTGATGTTGTTTGGTATGTCTGCGTGCTTTGTGCAAGGATGTTGCAGCTCGGTGTAACCTGACTTGGCTTTTTGGGTTGACAGAATTCGGCAAATGAACAACAGCGAACACATTGACGGATCGCTGCCTTCGCAACAAGCTGCCTGAAATCTAACACAGTTTTTGGAGAGTGCCCTGTGCTGCCCTATTTGAGATATCTGGCCAAACAAGCAAATCAAGATTTCTTGTTGTGCTTTGCAGTCATGCTCACAAAGCATCCCTTTGAGCATCTGCAACAGCAGATTGCAGCAAGCCAATATGGCCTGTCCGTGTTTGAGAAATGGGTGATAGTTTCAGGCTTTCCCAACCACCGGGATCCGCTGGATGACTCGGCACAATGGGAATCCAGCTTTCGCTGACCAATCTTTTTGCCGCAAAACTCTCCGTCCGGCCAGGACGACGGCTCGGCTGCACCGCAGGGCGAGCCACAGGACGAATGGCGTTCCAGGGGTCAGCAGCGCATGTGAGAAGTGCAGGGGAACGTGCTGCGCAGAGATTGTGCTTTTATTGCGTAGCACTCGGCTGGCACTACATAGCATGCATTTGGACGATATACTTACGTGCAAATATTATATATACACGTGTATACATGTATATATATATATATATACACATATACACATATTTATTTTTTGGTACCCACTCCCAAAGAACAAGCGCAACCTTTTTGGAGAAGTTGCCGGTATTTCTAGCGAATTCAGACTTATTTAGGGGTCTGAAAAAGACGCAACAAAAGAAGGGCAATTCCAAGGCAAGTACTCTGGACGTTTCATGCTCTGGACAAACTCTCAAACCCCGAAAAACACTAGCCCTATCTTCCATTCTCCAGGAATGGGTGATGAAGGACGAAGAAAGCCAATCAGTAAACATCTAGACTTGTATTACTTAGTTGGAATCTATTATTTATGATCTGGATTCATCTTTGGAATCTCCGGCACATGAATATCAGTCCTTGTAAGAATAGACTTATATTCATCAGCACATAGGGTTATATCTCCAGACACCAGAACCTCTATAATGAACGCATTGCATTGCATGGCGCTCTTATGAGTTTCTTTTTCGTTTGGCCTGGCTTGTTTGAAGGATTTGGGAGTTTTTGTACCTATTTGTCAAGGATGTCCAGAAGTGGTGTGTAGAGTCAATACTTTGTCTATCATATTTGGTTTGCGGTCATATTCTTTTACTACTCCGTTCTTTACCTTCAGGTGTTGGAGGTGGTCCAGACACTATATCCACCACTATCCACTTTGTGTATGACCTTATCACCTTCAAGTACAGGAAATCACCTATGCATTTCATGTTCTGCTTTTTACGGTTAATGATCTTTGCTAAGCAAATGCGCTTTGCCATGTCATCCATTTCGCTTCTTGGAAGTCTTGTTTGGGGACATTGTTTGTGTACGGTTGGTTTTTAGACAGTGATATAGGAGCTTATTGCAAATGAGTTTCAATCTTTTTATCTTTGCGAAGGCACCACAATTTTTAATGTGGCTTTTTACATATCTCTCCAATCTATTTTTGGCACCTTCGACTTACTTCTGTCATCTTTCTTCTCTTTTTATGTTTACTATAGGCGGTCAGCGAAAATACTTCCAGGACATGCTGCGGTGGATCTAGGATTACATGCTACGTGTTATGCTGTAGCACATTGTCCTTGTGTTGTTTGCTATCTTCCCTAGAATGTTCTTCTATGGAGAAAACACGTTGGTACCAATAATTTATTACTTTCATCCTCATGTCTCTCTCTCTCTCGCTCTCTCTCTCTTTCGTTTTCATTGTATTCAAAATTGATTGCTATTCTTCTTACCTTTTTCCCAGTGAATTTCGCAGGATTTCCAGTTATGCCAAGAAGTTTCCCATCCTTTCCAGATTATTTTTTTCGCACGCAGATCAAACAGATCGGTTTGGGGGGATAGCACACAAATGCTGAGCCCCCCCCCCCGTATGTCCCATTTGCAAATCCAAAACGCGTGTTTCTTGAACAATGTTCCACTTGCAGGTCATTGCATATCATTCCGAAGTAGAATTTCTATAAAAGAAGAGTCCCTCGTTAGCAAATTCTATTTAAATTCTATTGAAATTAAACCGACACCTCATTGGAAAAGGACTGCATATTTAAGTTCCAATTTTATAATTGAAGTTCTGATCAATTTCTTTCGCTGTTAAGTTCTATGAAAACAACATATAAACTTGACTATCATGTTTGGAAAGGAATTCCTCCTATTTGGTATGAACAGGAGCCTTGAAAGGATTTGAGGGAGCTTTATTGAGGAGCTTCGTAAGAGGCCTTATTTACACGCTGACGCGACACAGCCGGCCACCGGGCACCTGGCCCTGCCTGTTCTGTCACTTCCCTGTCCTTTAATTCGGATGAGATGCCGAGATTTGAACCTCACTTCCTTTGCGCGTCTTTCCTGCAACTTTGAGAGTTTCCTGGCATTTCCCTTTGCTTCCTGTGCGTTTGAGCTCCCTGCACTTCCTTGAGCGCCGTGTCAGTCGCATTTCTCCCCCCTGTAAGCACCCCAGCGCGAAGCCTTGTGCAAACTGCTCGACAGCTAAAACCACAGAAGCGCGCCAACACGCCAAACCCACATGCGCAGGTTGAAGCAGCATGCGCGCGCTAGAACGGAAACAGGGCGGAAGTTGCCCCCAGGGCGCTTCTCAGTCATGTGCCTCTGCAGACATGGAGAAGAAGCAGCAGTCGCGATTGCAAACGCGCTCGAAAGGGAGGAGGCGGCAAGTTGCCCACAGGGCGCTTCTCAGTCATAGACCGCTTCAGCCATGGAGAAAAGGCGATGGTCGCGCCAGCCAGGGAATGCGCATGGTGTCAGAGCCGAAAAGGCCGCAGTTGCTTCCGTTGGATGTTTCCCGCCCTGTCACTTCATTTTCCTGCATTTGAAGTGTCATCTGTTTCACTGCCCTTCAGTCGCTACTCGTCATCTACCGGAAAGTTGCCCGCAGGGTGCTTCCAAGTCGAAAAAGAAGTGGAAGGAGGGCGGGGGCCAGCCCGTCAGGCCCGCTCCTGCACTTCCAGTCCCTGCACGTCCTTGCCTTTCCTGTTACTTGAGCCCCGTCCAGGTTCCCATCCATGTCCGAGCCATCCCATCTGCTTTCTCCTTTAGTGTACTTTGTTTTTTTAGTTGCCATCAATCATCCATCCATTTTCCACCAGTTCCATCCCTTCCATACATTATTATGCATCCATTCTCCAACACTGTTCCACCCGCTTCCACAAGCTGCCAGCAGTCGCCATGCATGTTGCAAGAGCAGTTTGGCAGTTGTAAGGGAAGCCGAGTGAAGCTAAGGGACGCCAGACAGCACAAGCAGATTGATCACCCCGCATCAGTTGACCGCGCGCTGCACAGCGTCGCAAGGCATTTTGCAAGCGCAGTTTGGCAGTTTTAAGGGAGGCCGAGTGAAGCCAAGGGAGCGCCTGAAAATGTTCGTTGCACAAGCAGCAGCATGTTTCACATAGCAGCCACCAATAATGTTCATCGTGCTTGCAGCAACATGTTTCACGCGGCAGCTCTTGATGACGTTCGCCGCAGAAGCAGCAACATTTCTCGCGCAGCAGCTTTCAAAAACATTCGTCGCATCAGCAGCAACATGTGTCACACAGCAGCTTCTGAAAACGTTAGTCGCTCAAGCAGCAACATGTGTCACGCAACAGCCACGTCGGACTAGCAGCAATCACACAACAGATTCGTCGCACTAGCTGCGATGGAACTTTTTTTTTTTTGTCGCAAAGCCTTGCAGGCTATTTACAAGGGACAAAAAAAGCAACAGTAGGAAGCAAGGTCCACTTCAGTAACAAGCCCTTGGCTGGGCGCCAGGTTTTTGGAAACCAGCTCTGCGGGCAAGCCAACCCTCGAACCGTTTCAGCCAAGCAAAGCGCCGCAAACAAACCTGTCGTTGAGGGTTGTTTCAATAGTCTGGTTTCACCTGAACGTGGCGCGACTCTTTCACTGTAAGACACGAAAAAAAGAATATGAAAACACCTTGGGAATGTCACATGTTGCGCATGATTACTCACAAAGGCAGGGCCAACTTGCGGTGCTTCTCTCGCAGCAGTTGCAGCTCGCAGCTCAGACTTGTCCAAACTGTTAGACAGCTGGGGCCGCGCCCGAAACACGCCAACAGGCTTCAGCCACAGGAGTCAAGCATCACGCACGGTCTAGCGCCGGAAGAAGGGGAAAGTTGCCCGCGGGGCGGACAAGGAGCTGCAGGCTGGTGACAGTTGCCCATGGGGCGCTGGTAAGTGATTTAGCAGCGCATGGCAAGTGGGGCTGGGCACAGAGCCGGGGGTGTAGTCGTGGCAGTTCCTGGAGATGGCTGGTGCCTCTTCCATGCGGTGGCAAGGTACGGGGCCAGGCCTGGAGCAGGTGCTAGGCCGCGCTGGTGTCTGCGTGCTGCAGCGGAGATCTACTTGCAGGCGCTAGAGTGGCTGTGGGCGGCGCTGGCTGGACCAGATGCCGCAGCAACTGAAGCAGCTTGCGTGCCAGAAACGGAGGCGGAGTTGGAGCGACACCGAGACTTCGTTCGACGGCGCGGTGGCGTGGAGGCACAGGTTCCAGACGCCAAGCTGGTGCTGTGGAGTAAGGTGCTGGCTGTGGTGGAGCAGCCTAACGGTCTGGACTCCTTCCATCATGGGACCAGCGCAGAATTGTGGGCGCTCACCCAGCAGTTCGACTTCGATGCTATAGTATGGAGCGGCGTCCCTGACGCGAACTACTGGGCACGAACTCAGACTCGTGTCACGGACGAAGAATGCCGGACGGCAGTGGCTCGGCTCCCGACCGTGCTGCAGCTGCTGCACCGAGAGATCGGCAACGTGGGGCACTATGATCTGCTCGGGACCGATGCCGTGTCTCCGCAGCCGTTTGCGCGGACACCTTGGGTGAGGCGGTGGGCCGAAGGCGGCAGTGAAGCCATGTGGGAAGTGCTAGGCATGCCAAGGCGGCCCGAGCGCATCCATGCTCCAATTCCTGAAGCGGAGGCGGACGTCTGGTCCGAGCCAGAAACCAAGTGTGACGTGGTCTTGTCAGACAAAAACTCTGACAAAATAGACATGGAAACCGATAGTGTGCCAAGGCAGCCCGAGCGCATCCATGCTCCAATTCCTGAAGCGGAGGCGGACGTCTGGTCCGAGCCAGAAACCAACAGTGACGTGCCCTTGTCAGACAAAAACTCTGACAAAATAGAGATGGAAACCGATAGTGTGCAGTCGTGGGACTCGCAGGATGCCAGCGACGAAGCTGAAGAGCTCGGCCCGGTGGCGGTGGAAGCCAGCAAGACGTGGACCACCCTGGAAGACACAGACGTCCACCTTGCCGAGCAAGTGGCATCCCTGCTGCGGCCGACGCCGCTGCTGCCGCCGCCGCTCCCGGCCTGGAGTGCCAGCATGTGCGCGCCTGCCTCAGGAATAGTCTACCCCGCCGTGCATTGCGCGTTTGCAGGCTGCGCTTGGTGCAGCGAGATGCAGCCGTGTCAAGAGGCCTCGGGGCACGCTGGAGCGTGGGTGGTGCCAGACTTACACTGGACTCGCCTGAGTGGCGCCTGCTGCGGCAAGGCGAACACGTGTCTCTGGGCTCACTTGGCCGCGTGCCACTGGGACAGCCTGTGTGCCGGCCAGGCAGGGCAGGAGTGGTGGCAGGCCAAGAGCCGGTACATGCGAGCCCTCGTTTGCCGAGAGGAGGCATCCGTGCCTGCAGTGGGCTGGAGCGTGGATCGGCGCACGCTACGCCGTCTCCGACAGGAGAGGCGCGAGGAGCACTGCGTGGCCTTGGTGTGCGCCTGTTGCGCGGGAGTGCAGCCTGGAGGTCCTAATGGCAACGTAGGATACGTGTCAGTGCGCGAGCTGTTCACAACCGTGTCAGCCGAGAGCTTTGCCGCGAACTGGAGCTTGACAGAGTACATTCGCAAGTACGGCGAGCACGCGGCCGTGAGAGATCGGCTTCCGGAGCAGGATTGGCAGCTGTCGCTGCCGCCCGATCTGTTTGAGGGGCAGCGAATTCTGTGCTGCCCAGAAGACCGCGTGTGTGCCGCGTGTCCAGCCACGCAAGAGCAACTGTGCGCTGAGTGCAAGCTGCCACTGTGCCGGACATGCTGGAGCCGCTTGCGGCAGAGCACGTGCCCGCAAGTCCCGCAAGCTCTTGCCAATGACAACTGGTACGGGTATCCTCTGAATTTCTTATATCAAGAAAAGGTGCGGTGGATTGAGGCCGCGGCAGCATGTCCCGTGTGGACGTCCGTGGTGAGTTTCTATATAGAGGAAGATCGCGGGCACCTGATGGAGGAGGAGCTGCATCGCAGCGACTTCCGCGTGGCCGTGCGAGGCAATGTTAGCTCCTTCAGCATGCCTTGGGAGGAGATCTACGGCAGTCTCCACCGCTTGGGGGCGGAGGCTGTGCTGCATCAGCTGCCGCACGCAGTCCCGGTGCTCAACACCATGATGAAGTTGACAATCAAGGGCATGCGGCACGCCGAGATCGTGGAGTGGGTGGCTGGTGAAAAGCTGCGCCCGTGGATCGTCGTGAGGTTGTTGGAGCACCTGATCGACAGCGGACATCCCATGTGTGAGGCATGGGCAGACAAAGCCGCGCTCAAAGAAAGCTTGAAGCAGCGGGTGTTCAGCAGGTACGGCAAAGACGAAATGTCGCCGGTGACCATGGAGGCCGCCCCGATGGCGCCGGAGGAAGCCGACCAAAGCGGCGGAGGGCAGAAAAAGCATGCCACACCTGAAGCGGCCAGCGTGCATGAAGTCAACGGCGAGGCCTTTGCTGGCATAGTGCGGCCGCACGTGTTGTCGTCCGACTACACTAGCTCCCAGGTGCACGACGTAGACGTGCAAGAAATTGTGCAGCTAGCCAAGCTCACCGCGCACGTGAAGGTGCAAACCGGGCAAAGCTTTTGGGACCAGTGGCAAAATCGATTCGTCAGCTGGGCGTACCCTTTCAGCCTGCCCGCGCCAGTGGGCGGTCCGGATTTCCCGTCCAAGTCGCGGGACCGCAGGGGCAGTGAGGCTGCCGTGCTCACGCCCTTTGCATACATGCAATCGCTGGCCCGGCGCGTGGAGAGCTCCATCCGCAACTCCTGGGATCTAGTGCCCGGGGTGCGCCGCATCACGATGAAGTGGCATTCGGTGTGGCACTCCGACCTGTGGCGTCGGCTCAAAGGCAAGCGGGCCGAGCTGAAGGAAACTCCCGATCAGGCATGGGTGGAAGCCGCGCAAGGCCTGTACAAAAAGTTGCAGAAAGGGGTGTACACCGTGCGCCGCAATGTGTGCAAGCCCATCAACTACGATGCGCGGAAGTTGTGGTACGCCAAAGACTTGACGCTGCCTGAGCAGGAGCTGCTGCGGGAAGTGCGGCACACGCAGCAGACCTTGCCGGGGACGGTGGAAGTCCGTCGCCGCATCGGCCGGTTCTTGTTCGGGGCCCGGGTGGAACTAGGAGAGCCGCTGTTCCTGACATTGTCGCCCACCACGCGGCACAACGGCCTCTGCCTCAAGTTCTCGCGGTATCGCCGTGCGGACCCGGCAGCAACAGGCATGTCCGGGCCATGGTTTGCACGAGACTCGCCTCAAGTATGGGACACGGCCGATGTCCAAATCGAGCTGCCGAATTATGACGTCCGGCGAGAGCTGACGGCCAGAGACCCGTGGGCGGTTGTCGTCGCCTTCCAGGCCATGGTGCGCTTCGTGTTTGGCACCCTGCTCGGCCTGCGCATGTGCTTCCGATGCCCAAATTGCACGTGCCGCGATCAGACAGGGCACGGGTTTCACGTGACGGGCGGCGTGCTGGGCCTGGTCCACGCCATGTGCGGCGCGATTGAGTACCAAGCAAACTCGACACCGCATTTTCACTGCAACGTGTACTTGGCATGCGTGTGGCAGCAGCCCCTGCAGAAACTTGCCGACCTGCTGCAGGCCGAAGTGCTGCGTGTGGCGGAAGTGTTCGACTTTCAGCAGTGGCTGCATTGCGAGGAGCATGTTCTGCACGAGAAGCACCAAGCCGAGGTGCAGGCAGTGGAAAAGTCGTGGCTGCAAAACTACCGCGGTCCAGAGAAGGACGCTTTGTGCTTGTGGCCCTGCTTCCTACTGCAAGACACGCAGCCGAGCGCGTGGACGCAAGATCAAGCAGAACAGGCGGCAGCCACGGATGCAGCGAGGTTCAAGGCAGCCTACGATGCAGCTGTGCAGCAAAAGCTGACGCATCAGCAGCATCACGTGCACCCGTGGAGTGCCTCGCAGCAAGCCCGCTTGCCGCTGCCAGCATGCCGCAAAAAGAACGCTCCGAATAAATGCAAGCACGGCTTCCCGCGGCCGCCCAATCCGCGCTGCAGAGTCATTTGCCGCGGCAACGCGCGCAAGTTCAAGCTCAGCACCCGGGGTCGCCGTAATGCGCTGGGCACTGTGCTCGGTCGCCGGCACGATCCGTGGCTGTCTGGCACCTGCCGAGCGTTCGCCTTGATGCTGATGGGCAACAGTCACACCGGCCTGAACTACCGCGTGCCTCTGGCGAGCAGCACGCATGATCCGGACTGCGCTCGGGACTGTCTTGGGGCGCAGACCGTCCGACGGCTCCAGCGAGCCATCGCCCAAGCGGCTCGCCGTGCCACCAAGTATTTCACGGGGTACTTACAAAAACCGCAGCCTCTGGGCCGGAAAGAGCTGCAGCACGCGGCGAGGCAATTGAGCTTCTTGGACACCAAGCCGTGTGAGGGCAAGGAGCTGCAGCGATACAGGCAAGTCGTCAACCGGGTGCTGGGAGACCTCGAGTTTCGTTGCTCCGTCCGACCACTCACGGAAGAGTTCATGCTGGCTGGCTTTTGGGACGTGAGCGAGCCGTCTTCGGCCGAATGCATTCGCAGCTTCTGTGTGGCCCCATTCGTGGGGCACGAGTGGTTGACGCAGCTTGATGCAGCTCACCAGCAGTTAGCATCATATGACCTCTGCATTTCCAGTCGGGTCAGAAGAGCGCCGTCATCATGTTCAACATCATGTTCATCATACTCGCTGCTTGAATTTGTACCCGTTTGGTCAAAACACCACTACTCCATCATCAGCATCATCATTTTCATCATCATGTTCATCATCATTTTCATTTTCATCATCATCAGGAGCAGTCGTCATGACAATCATGACAACGCATCTTCTGCATTTCCAGTCGGGTCTAACAGGACGAACATGATGAAGAACATGATCATGCTTGCTTGTCATGTTCATCATGAGGATGCGTAGTGGATTATTCATCATCGTCATCATCATTATCATTTTCATCATCATCATTATCATCATGTTCATCATCATCATCATGTTCATCATCATCATCATGTGCATGTTCATCATCATCATCATGTTCATCATCATTTTCATCCTCATCATCATGTTCATCATCATCATCATGTTCATCATCATGTTCATCATCATCATCATCATCATCATCATCATCATCATCATCATCGTCATTTTTGACGTCCATCACATCCCCAGCATCAGCAGCAGTTATCGTGACAATCATGACAATGGTGCAGCCACAGCCCGAAGGCTGTGGCAGCCACAGCCCGAAAGGTGTGGCAGATACAGCCCGGAGACTGTACCAAAGCCACAGCCCGAAGGCTGTGGCAGCCACAGCCCGAAAGCTGTGGCAGATACAGCCCGAAGACTGTACCAAAGCCACAGCCGAAAGCTGTGGCAGATACAGCCCGAAGCACAGCCCGAAGGCTGTGGCAGCCACAGCCCGAAAGCTGTGGCAAATACAGCCCGAAGACTGTACCAGCCACAGCCCGAAGGCTGTGGCAGTTACAGCCCGAAAGCTGTGGCAGATACAGCCCGAAGACTGTACCAAAGCCACAGCCCGAAGGCTGTGGCAGCCACAGCCCGAAAGCTGTGGCAGATACAGCCCGAAGACTGTACCAAAGCCACAGCCCGAAGGCTGTGGCAGCCACAGCCCGAAAGCTGTGGCAGATACAGCCCGAAGACTGTACCAAAGCCACAGCCCGAAGGCTGTGGCAGCCACAGCCCGAAAGCTGTGGCAGATACAGCCCGAAGACTGTACCAAAGCCACAGCCCGAAGGCTGTGGCAGCCACAGCCCGAAAGCTGTGGCAGATACAGCCCGAAGACTGTACCAAAGCCACAGCCCGAAGGCTGCGGCAGCCACAGCCCGAAAGCTGTGGCAGATACAGCGCGAAGACTGTACCATCGCCACAGCCCGAAGGCTGTGGCAGCCACAGCCAGCATCAGCAGCAGTTGTCATGACCTCTGCATTTCCAGTCCATTTTCAACATCATGTTCATCATACTCGCTGCTTAAATTTGTACCCGTTTGGTCAAAACACTACTACTCCATCATCAGCATCATCATTTTCATCATCATGTTCATCATCATTTTCATTTTCATCATCATCAGCAGCAGTCGTCATGACAATCATGACAACGCATCTTCTGCATTTCCAGTCGGGTCTAACAGGACGGACATGATGAGGAACATGATCATGCTTGCTTGTCATGTTCATCATGAGGATGCGTGGTGATGATTATTCATCATCGTCATCATCATTATCATTTTCATCATCATCATTATCATCATGTTCATCATCATCATCATGTTCATCATCATCATCATCATGTGCATCATCATCATTTTCATCATCATGTTCATCATCATTTTCATTTTCATCATCATCAGCCATCATCATGTTCATCATCATCATCATGTGCATCATCATCATTTTCGTCATCATGCTCATCATCATCATCATAATCATTTTCATCCTCATCATCATGTTCATCATCATCATCATCATCATGTTCATCATCATCATCATCATCATCATCATCATCATCATCATCTTTGACGTTCATCACATCCCCAGCATCAGCAGCAGTTATCGTGACAATCATGACAATGGTACAGCCACAGCCCGAAGGCCGTGGCAGCCACAGCCCGAAAGCTGTGGCAGATACAGCCCCGGAGGCTGTGGCAGCCACAGCCCGAAAGCTCTGGCAGATACAGCCCGAAGACTGTACCAAAGCCACAGCCCGAAGGCTGTGGCAGCCACAGCCCGAAAGCTGTGGCAGATACAGCCCGAAGACTGTACCAAAGCCACAGCCCGAAGGCTGTGGCAGCCACAGCCCGAAAGCTGTGGCAGATACAGCCCGAAGACTGTACCAAAGCCACAGCCCGAAGGCTGTGGCAGCCACAGCTGTGGCAGATACAGCCCGAAGACTGTACCATCGCCACAGCCCAAAGGCTGTGGCAGCCACAGCCCGAAAGCTGTGGCAGATACAGCCCGAAGACTGTACCAAGCCACAGCCCGAAGGCTGTGGCAGCCACAGCCCGAAAGCTGTGGCAGATACAGCCCGAAGACTGTACCAAAGCCACAGCCCGAAGGCTGTGGCAGCCACAGCCCGAAAGCTGTGGCAGATACAGCCCGAAGACTGTACCAAAGCCACAGCCCGAAGGCTGTGGCAGCCACAGCCCGAAAGCTGTGGCAGACCTCATTAGTTTCATCATCATATCCATCATACTCATTTTCATCATGTTCATCATCATCATCATCATCATCACCATCATCATTTTCATCATCATGTTCCTCATTATGTTCAGCGTCATCATCATCCTGATGATAATCATCACTGCGCATCCTCAGCACCACCAGCAGTTAGCATCATATGACCTCTGCATTTCCAGTCGGGTCAGAAGAGCGCCGTCATCATGTTCAACATCATGTTCATCATACTCGCTGCTTAAATTTGTACCCGTTTGGTCTAAACACCACTACTCCATCATCAGCATCATCATTTTCATCATCATGTTCATCATCATTTTCATTTTCATCATCATCAGGAGCAGTCGTCATGACAATCATGACAACGCATCTTCTGCATTTCCAGTCGGGTCTAACAGGACGAACATGATGCGGAACATGATCATGCTTGCTTGGCATGTTCATCATGAGGATGCGTAGTGATGATTATTCATCATCGTCATCATCATTATCATTTTCATCATCATCATTATCATCATGTTCATCATCATCATCATGTTCATCATCATCATCATGTGCATCATCATCATTTTCATCATCATGTTCATCATCATTTTCATTTTCATCATCATCAGCCATCATCATGTTCCTCATCATCATCATGTGCATCATCATCATTTTCGTCATCATGCTCATCATCATCATCATAATCATCCTCATCATCATGTTCATCATCATCATCATCATGTTCATCATCATCATCATCATCATCATCATCATCATCATCATCATTTTGATGTTCATCACATCCCCAGCATCAGCAGCAGTTATCGTGACAATCATGACAATGGTACAGCCACAGCCCGAAGGCTGTCAGCAGTTATCGTGACAATCATGACAATGGTACAGCCACAGCCCGAAGGCTGTGGCAGCCACAGCCCGAAAGCTGTGGCAGATACA
>CAUJNA010001779.1:186295-188795 GCA_963377175.1 Effrenium voratum
GGGTCTAACGGGACTTTTGAATCGTTTATGAAAAACATAAAGATAAGGATCCTCATCATAGCCGTCGCCGTCATTCATCGTCATCATCCGGTCATCATCATCGATGGATAACATCATCGTGCATCTTTCTTCATCACCAACAGTCATGATGATTATGATGATACGCTCCCTCCGCATCTCCAATAAAAAATTTTTTTTTTCCGGGTTAACGGGACTACGCACCTCTGCATCTCAAATCTCATCATCACCGTTATCATCATCGATGATAACCGTCAACGTGCATCCTCATCGATGATAACCATCATCGTGCATCCTCTGCATCACCAACAGTCATCATGATAATGATGACTACGCACCCTCTGCATCTCAAATCGGGCCTAACGGGACTTTTGAATCGTATATGAAAAAGATAAAGATAAAGATCCTCATCATAGCCGTCGCTCATCATCGTCATCATCACGGTCATCATCATCGATGATAACCATCATCGTGCATCCTCTGCATCACCAACAGTCATGATGATAATGATGACTACGCGTGCATCCTCTGCATCACCAACAGTCATGATGATAATGATGACTACGCACCCTCTGCATCTCCAATCTCATCACCGTTATCATCGTCGATGATAACCATCATCGTGCATCCTCATCGATGATAACCATCATCGTGCATCCTCTGCATCACCAACAGTCATCATGATAATGATGACTACGCACCCTCTGCATCTCCAATCGGGTCTAACGGGACTTTTGAATCGTATATGAAAAAGATAAAGATAAGGATCCTCATCATCGTCATCATCACGGTCATCATCATCGATGATAACCATCATCGTGCATCCTCTGCATCACCAACAGTCATGATGATAATAATGATGACTACGCGTGCATCCTCTGCATCACCAACAGTCATGATGATAATGATGACTACGCATCCTCTGCGTCTCCAATCTCATCATCACCGTTATCATCATCGATGATAACCATCATCGTGCATCCTCATCGATGATAACCATCATCGTGCATCCTCTGCATCACCAACAGTCATCATGATAATGATGACTACGCACCCTCTGCATCTCCAATCGGGTCTAACGGGACTTTTGAATCGTATATGAAAAAGATAAAGATAAGGATCCTCATCATAGCCGTCGCTCATCATCGTCATCATCACGGTCATCATCATCGATGATAGCCATCATCGTGCATCCTCTTCATCACCAACAGTCATGATGATAATGATGACTACGCACCCTCCGCATCTCCAATCGGGTCTAACGGGACTACGCACCCTCTGCATCTCCAATCTCATCATCACCGTTATCATCATCGATGATAACCGTTCAACGTGCATCCTCATCGATGATAACCATCATCGTGCATCCTCTGCATCACCAACAGTCATCATGATCATAATACTACGCACCCTCTGCATCTCCAATCGGGTCTAACGGGACTTTTGAATCGTATATGAAAAAGATAAAGATCATAGCCGTCGCTCATCATCGTCATCATCACGGTCATCATCATCGATGATAACCATCATCGTGCATCCTCTGCATCACCAACAGTCATGATGATAATGATGACTACGCGTGCATCCTCTGCATCACCAACAGTCATGATGATAATGATGACTACGCACCCTCTGCATCTCCAATCTCATCATCACCGTTATCATCACCGATGATAACCATCATCGTGCATCCTCTGCATCACCAACAGTCATCATGATAATGATGACTACGCACCCTCTGCATCTCCAATCGGGTCTAACGGGACTTTTGAATCGTATATGAAAAACATAAAGAGCCGTCGCTCATCATCGTCATCATCACGGTCATCATCATCGATGATAACCATCATCGTGCATCCTCTGCATCACCAACAGTCATGATGATAATGATGACTACGCATCCTCTGCATCTCCAATCAGGTCACAACGATTATAATGTGATGATGATGACCATGTCATCATCACCATGATGGTGGTCATTATCGTCATCATCATCATCATCGTCATCATCATCGTCGTCATCATCGTCATCATCATCGTCATCACTACGCATCCTCTGCATCTCCAACCGGGTCTAACAGCACGCTTGAAACGTATATGACACAGATCTGATCAGATAGGAGAAAGATAAGGATGACAACGATAATAGTAGCTCGGAGAATAACTATCATCGTAGCATCCTCTGCATCACCAATGCTTTCTAACCCCACACTTGAAAGGTGTAGAAAGACACATCTTTGAGGTGCAAAGGATGCTACGATGACGGTATTGCTTACGCTGATAATGTTGAATCTTCGGATATGCTCATTTACCAACCCACCTTGGACTTGTGCTGTAACCACCCTTCCCGTGCGCCTCCCCCTTTCAGGAGAAGGGGTCGGCGGATAAGGAACCTGTGCACGGAGCCTTATGGGGCTTTAAAGGGAGCCTTGTAAGGAGCTTTGCAACGAGCCTTGCAAGGAGCTTTATAAGGAGCATTATA